>CABHPH010106388.1:22468-57235 GCA_902168325.1 Peromyscus nudipes
TGTGTGTGTGTGTGTGTGTGTGTGTGTGTGTGTGTGTGTGTGTGTGTATAACAAGAAATAATGAAAAATAAAGGCCATGAATTTGAAAAGGAGAAAGGGTGGGTATATAGGAAGGTTTGGAGGAGGAAAGAGAACGGGAAATGATGTATTTCAAAAAAACAAACAAACAAAAAACCTAGGCCCATTCAAATGAGACCTAACTCAGATTGAATACACCCACCACATAACTGAAACAAGAGATTCAGATACTGCTAGGATGGATTTTAGTACAGTGCTCAGAGTTGTTATTAAAAATAGTTAATAACTAGTCTCACGGGCTCCTAACTAACAACTCCCAAACTGATTCTTACTAGCTAGATAATTCCTGGATAGGAATTAAATATTCCTCTGGATCTCTCCCTTTTCTTTATTTATTTTATATTAAAGAGAAGTCTGTATTAAAATATTTCTGGAAGTTATTATTCTAAGAAATTTGTTTGGCCCAGAATACTATATGCTGGTGATAAATCATATCACATGAGAAATCAAACTTAGAGGTCAGGCCTCCATTCCTATGCTGTCTGTTACCACTTTTAACAGATGCATTCCCCAAGTTCCCAGAAGTCTCTATAAATGGTCTATTCTTACCAGATGCTTCAGCGGCTGCAGAGACTGTCCATGAAAAATTCTGATATATATTCCATGTATAATGAGAAACAGCTGCTTCAGTTTCAGTTTACATGAATCATTGACTACTAGGCCTATAGGAAAAGTTTCAACTCTTCCTTAAGAACACAGGCGAGCCACAGTCCCACCCACTTTAACCCAGAGAGTGCTTGTACCTGGAAGTAGTGTATCTGAATACAGGAACAGACAATGGTTCCTTACTAGTCAGAGATGTAAAATTCTAGCTATGTATGTCTTTTACTTCAATCAGCCCAAGGAGCATAATGACTTTTATGCATTCTATTTCCTGCTCTAGCCAAATAAATTATTCACATTACCATATATAATACATTTTTATACTCCAATGAGTCCTTGAGGCCAATCTCTCAGAGCCAGCAGGTCATTATTAGGATAGCATGAACTCCAGAAAATGAAATTTATCATCTCCTTATCCTTCCTACAGATTCACTACAAAGCCAGAGACTAAGCAAACATTTAAAAGTAAAAGTATAGTGATGTAAGAAATAAGAATTTTTCACACTTACCTATATATGTGTGTATATATACATATATATATACAAAAGACTATACATTTTCAAATGTACAAGTTACTCAAATTTTAATTTTTAAATGTCAGTTTTACAATATGCAACTTGTCTTAGAACACCAGCATCTATTCTGGTTATGTTCTTGGTCTAAAAGTAACACTCCAATGGGTCTCTAATCAGGAGAAATTTTAGATGAGAAATGACTGGAAACATAAACTAACCTTGAAAAAGGCAAACCATTTGTAGTCATTCAACACAATCTCGAAACCTTGGTTGTAAATGAGGGTGAAATGTCCAGAATTGCCGAATTTATCATATGCTGTATCCAACTTCTTAAGGTGTACAACCTGTGTGTTTTCTTCTGATGGTTCTAAAGAAAATGAAATGGATAACACATGAAAGTTAACTGAACACCCAGGGGAGCAAGTAGCCCCAATAATTTCCATGTTAAGGTACTTTCCTACCTTGTAACCTGACTGGGATTCGTGGTCTGGCTCATGAAAAAATTGGTCTCTGCTGGACCCCATAGCACAAGCCTTTAATTATAACCTCAGCACTGGGGATACAGAGGCAGGCAGAGTTCTAGGAGACTAGCCCGGACTACATAGTGAGTCCTAGGCTATACAGGGTTACATAGTGAGGCTCTGTCCAGAAAGACTTTTTTAAAAAATTTCAACTTTGTTCCCTCTGTATTATGATGGAGGGATCTGGGAAAAAGCCTATGAAGTGAGGTTTCTGAAGAACACAGAGGTGTCAGGTATCATGGTAGGCAGAGAGACCACCGTGCAATGAAACATTTAAAATATTTTTCTAGCTGGGTATGTTAATCTCAGCAGTCCAGAGTCAGAGGTAGGTGGATCTCTGTGAGTTCAAAGCCAGCCTGGTCTACATAGCAAGTTACATGCAAACCAGGGCTACATAGCAAGGTGCTATCTCCAAATAAAGAAAAGAAAAAAGAAAGGAAAAGGAAAACAAAGAGAAAAAAATATTTTCTTTGTAAAGAATGGGGAGGAGGTTGGAGAGATGGCTCAGTGGTTAAGAGTACTGGCTGCCGCTCTTCCAGAGAACTTGGGTTCAATTCTCAGCACCCATGTGGCAGCTCACAACTGTCTGTAATTCCAGTTCCAGGGTGCTCGACATCCTCATACAGACATACATAGGCAAAACACCAATGCCTATAATTAACTAAATAAATAGATAAATAAAATTGTCCAGGAGTAGTGGTGGTGCACACCACCTTTAATTCCAGTACTCAGCACTCTAGAGGCAGAGGCAGGCCTGGTCTACTAAGCAAGTTCCAGGACAGCCAGGACTACATAGAGAAACCCTGTCTTGAAAAGCACCCCCCACCCCCCCCAAAAAAAAGGGCCCAGAATTTTAGGCTCGGTGGTAGAATGTTGAGCTATTAAAGAATGGGGAGGGGACTGTTTCCAATCTTAAGGATGTGCTGAGCCCATTAAGACAGAAAGTAATGCATTCAAAGAGCTGAGATACCTCTCTCCTCAACATCTGTAGAAATGAACACCTCAGTTTGAATCCTACTGAAGGACTCAGCAAACATGAGGCTTCTAATGCATCAAGCTAGTTTGAATTGATAGCTATTAATGTTTAACTTTCATAAGATCAGGGGTCAGATCTTTGTGTGCCTTTAATTGTTGCGTTAGAGTCAAAAGGAGGCTTATAGGCAGAGGCTCCCAGAAAAGCAGTCAGCTATGTCCATCCGCAGAACCCCACACTTTAGTCTTTTCTTCTTTGGGATGAACACCCGAAATGGGAGACTGAGTCAGATAAGGCAATGCCAAGCCTCTCTCCCTTCTGTCTCATCTCCGTGCTAAAATTCTAGAAAACAAAGAATGGTAGACACCACCGATTAAGCAAAACCCAGACACCTGGAATTAATTAAATGAGTCCCCTTTTGCACACAGGGTGGGGGTGGGGGTGGGGGTGGGATACGTGACAGCCTTTATTCTACTGACAGGGAGACTAACTACACAGCCCAGAGTTGAATACTCTGTGCAAGTCAGACTTACAAAGACCAGAAGTGTCACTCTTCTGGTCTGTCCTAGCGTTTTCCTAGGGATAAGCAATTAATCCGAGGCACGTGGAATGCCCCGGTGTTCGCTCACTACATACTCACAGAGAGCCTTCCCCGAGAGAGCGAGCGAGGCATTGTGCTTGGTTCCGGGCATTTCCAAATACTACTGGGTAACGCGTGACAAAAGAAACAGAAAAAAGCTTTTGTATATCTCTGGCAATCTTTAAACAGAACAGCCTGAAATATCAAGGAAAGTAGCAGGTAACAGAGGTCCAGTTTGAAAGCGGCTGAGAGAACGGTCCTGTTCCACAACCTCACGGGGTGGCGCCCCACCCCCCACCCCCCCAAAAAAAACTAACAACTACTTGCTACATTCTACCCAGTCTGAACTCTTCAGGACTTTTTTAAAAAACAAAACATGCCAGACTGCAGTGGAAGATCAAAAAAAGCAGTTCTCCGCTCTCTTCAAAGCAACCGAAATAATTAACAATTAGTGGGGAGTTTTCTTGAAAATACGAGTTGTGAGAAAAACCAAGAAAGTAAGTGTGAAGTTCTCAGCCGCTCAAATTCAACTGGGCGGCCCTGGCTTTGGATTCGATCCCCCAAGGGACCAGTTCGTCTCCTCTTAACCCCCCAGTCACCCACAAGCACCGGCCCCGAGGCAGGGACACAGGGACAGAACAGGAGGACTCCGGGATCCCGGGACGCGGCTTACCCATCACCGAGCAGTTAACCTGGCTTCGGGGACCTCTGGGGCCCACCTGGAAGACCCAGGTGCCCAGCAGGTCAGGGTAGGTGCAGTTGGCAGGTGTATCGGAACGCACGGTGCAGACTCCCAAGAACACCAGCAACAGGGCGGCGCGCGCCAAGGAGGGCCAGGGACCCATGGCTGATGGCGCCCGGGAGCAGATGGCAGCGAAAGAACTGGAGCACCGCGCGCTGGGAGTCAGGCGACCCTAGTGGCTCGAGCCTTAAAATACCCACGAGCCCGGAAACCCTAAACCCGGGGGCGGGGTTACAGGGCGCTGAGAACCGAATGAGGTGGGGGAGGAGCGGCGAGGCTGCCAGAACCCGGGTGGAGAGGCTGGGCTGAGGGGCGGGGCAGGGTGTGACTAGGTGAGGCCGGACGAGGTGGGAAGAGCTGGGTGGGGTAGAAGGAAAGGAGGGTGGCCAGAGGATGTTAGAGATAGGGCAGGGTAGGGCCCTGAGGGGGGAGGACCTCTGCCCTTCACCGGTTTTGGCCAGACCCTGCAGCTGAGGACTCTGGTCAGATTGCTGAGTTTTGTAATGCCGGTGTGATTAAAATAGAACCTAGCCCGGGCCAAGACAGGGTTGACCGACAGGCTTAATTAAGTCTACCGAGAGTAGACTTTCCCTTGTTTTCCTTCTCTTAATCCTTGGTCCAGTTGCTTGCATTTTTTGTCGCTTGTGGAAAAACTTTACTTGCTAACGTCAGCCACTCGAGTTGTTTGTTCTGTTCCGTTTCCCAACTCTACCTTTTTATCTTCTCGGTTTTGTTTGGTTTCCTGTGTGCCTATTTACCAGATTTCAATTGTGGTGCATATTTGTAGGTTCAGTGCATCGTTTTTTGTTTTTCCCTCTCTAGGATTAAGTTGAATTGGGTGAGAGGCTAGAGAAGATCACAGGGACTCTCAGTTGATCATATTGCTCAAGTTCTTTTGTTTTCAAAATGAAAAGCAAGAGATAGAGAAGGAGGAAGTGGCCAGCCCAAGATGAGCTGATGGCAGTGGTCTGAGTTCCATGGGCTGATGGGAAAGTAGTCTTTGGAACCTTAGTTCCTCTATCAATCTTCTTGCCTACAACTGTTAGGTAGCAGTCTTGAGGGAAGCCCCCTTCCTATCTTCTGAGAGCTGTTCTGAGCTGCCTGGCCGTTGTTGGCGGGGTTCATGTTCCTTCTAAGCTAACTTGAGGATATAGTGATGGACCAGGAAGACTTGATGTGCCTCTTTGCCCAATTAGGCTTGTTCGTTTTCTACCCCATTTCACAGATCACAGATATTTGCATGCAGACTTTTTCCACTGAGTACAAGCAGTCTGAGGAAGCAAAGTGGTTGAAGAAGAAACCACGTCTGTTTCCAGATTCTACCTTAAAAACACGCAGGCTTCTGAGCTTGAAGGCATACTTTGGTAGGGGTATTTCTTGGGAACTCAGAGGTGAAAGTGCTCTTTAATGTGAAATTAAGCTAGAAGAGCTAATCGAGGAGGGGCTGACACCCTTTACATGTTGTAGGCCTTTATAGGATTAAGAACTGACATCATATAATTAAGTAGTGTTTTTAAAGGCACCATTACATACTAACATCACCTTCCTAAATTTTTGCAAAGTTTGCCATTGTTAAAACATTAAAAATTTTACTAAATAGTCCATATCTTAGAGCTAAACAGTGAATCTAGGGATTTCTTTGATGGACATGATCAAAGTAGAACGTTTAATTGTGAAAAGTTAAAGCAATCTTTCTGCAACCAGTGACAAATAGAGACTGTGGGGCTCTTTGGATTAATGAATTCATCCTGATATTAGGAAATGGATATTTAGAGAGTTGAATCACTTGTTAAATGTCATTGCCAGTTAGTGAGAATCAGCAAGAAACGGGTGCATGTTGCATGCCCCAAAGTTCAGTGTATGTTGAATGATATGAGATAAAATTAGTTTCTAAGCAGAGCACCCTTTGTCCCCAGACTTCCACAACCACAGGGAGGTTTCTAGAGGCAGCTCTGCCTAACATGGTTCTGAAAATGTAGTCCAGGGCCAGCAAACATCAGCATCTCCTTGGAATTTACTAGAAATGCCAGTCTCTGAGTCCTATCTTATTCCTGCCCGATGGACAATGTTGAGGTGAGTTCCAACAATGTGTTTTAGCTGTCTTTTAGAGGATATGAGCTCAATTTGAGGTTTAGGACACATCTTCAGGGATTCCCTGAGAGTCAAGCTTGGAGTCCGACTGTGTTACAGCTGTTTTAGATCTGTTATTGTCTTTGGGCTTTTAAAAAAATTCCATAATGTGTATGTGATTATATCTCCTATATCCATCTCACCTGGTTTAACAATGACCAAGTGGATCATTAGCAGATATCTTCAGATATCAGACATTTATCATTGCATATACTTTAAAAACCATTTTCTTCTCGTTTTCATTTTTTATTCCATTTATGTATTTATTTTGTGTGAGGAGGATATACACAGAAGTTGGAGTAAGTTCCATGCTTCCACCACACGCAGCCCAGGGCTCAAACTTATGTATTCAGGTTTGTGGTGAGCACTTTTACCCACTGAGCCATTCATCAGCCTATTGCTGTCTGTATATATATATTTCTATTAGACAACTTTTTCCTGTTCCTTCAACTTCAGAATCCTAAGTGTCCTAAATAATTCCTGTCACACAATTAATTCTCCACTTACTTGTTAAAAGAATAAATAATATGATGATATTTGGCATCGTGATTCTATATTCCCTGACTCGTGAATGAAGGTGAAATGCACTGTACTGCAATTCACATCAAAATAAAAGACCTTAGAGGGAGAGGGAACACTAGAAATATCAACTCTGGGCATGAGATTTGATATTATCAATACTTCTTTTTAGTTAGTGTGTTATATGCTTACCAAGGCCACGTACCTACCTATTTAATAAATAATACTGAGGCAATAAGCATACACTCTCCTATTTAATAAGTATGGCATAAATCTATAAGGCAGCTATTATGTTATTCGCCTTTTTTCTTTTTCTGAGACAAGCTTTCTCTGTGTAACAGCCCTAGCTGTCCTAGAACTAGATCTGTGGATCAGGCTGGCCTCGAACTCACAGAGCTCCACCTGCCTCTTCCTCCCGAGTGCTGGAATTCAAGGTGTGTGAATTCCACCTGGCTTTCAGCCTTCTTCTTAGTAAAGCTGAGGTTCAAAGGACTTACTTGAGACTAATGTCTATAAAAGAAAAAGTGAGAAGGGAACTTTTTTTTGTTTTTATTTTTTTTATTATCAAGAAATTTTCTATACTCTCATCTTTCCTCCTGCCCCCAGTCTTCCCCCCCCAACCCACCCCCATTTCACCTCCTCCAAGGCAAGGCCTCCCATGGGGAGTCAGCAGAGCCTGGTACATTCAGTTGAGGCAGGTCCAAACCCCTCCCCTCTGCACCAAGGCTGTGTAAGGTGTCCCACCATAGGCACTGGGCTCCAAAAAGCCTGCTCATACACCAGGGATGGATCCTGATCCCACTGCCAGGGACCCCTTAAGCAGACCAAACTAAACAACTGTCTCGCTTATGCAGAGGGCCTAATCCAGTCCCATGGAGGCTCCTCAGCTATTGGTCCACGGTTCATGAATTCCCACTAGTTTGGTTTGGTCGTCTCTGTACATTTCCCCATCATGATCTTGATGCCCCTTGCACATAGCATCCCTCTTCTTTCTCTTCGACTGGACTCCCAGAGCTTGGCCTGATGCTTGGCTGTGGATCTCTGCATCTGCTTCCATCAGTTACTGAATGAAGGCTGTATGATGACAGTTAGGGTATTCACTAATCTGATTACCTGATTACCGGAGTAGGTCAGTTCAGGCACCCTCTCCACTATTGCTAGTAGTCTAAGGTGGGGTCATCCTTGTGGATTCCTGGGAACTTCCCTAGCACCCTGTTTCTCCCTATTCCCATGATGACTTCATTTATCATGGTATCTCTTTCCTTGCTCTCCCACTCTGTCCCTGTTCTAGCTCAACCATCCCGTTCCCCTATGTTCTCATCTCCCATCCCCTACCCTCCATTGTCTCCCCTCACCCCCAGTTTGCTCATGGAGATCTCATCTATTTACCCTTCTTATAGACAGAGGCAAACAAGGCAGGTGAAGAAGAAGGGACAGAGAATTTGGAAAAAGAAGCCTCAAAAAGAGGTCTGAGGTAATCATAGCTAGCCCAGCAAGGAGTTTGGGTACCACAACTGCCAATAGATAAATGCAGCTAGGGCGGAAATGGCCAATCCCTGGCCTAGAAGCAGCACCTTCAGTGGCTTACCTGATTAGGATGCTGAGGTGGATCCTGGAGTCTTGCTGTGAATATTACCATAGCAGGAGCTTTTGAAAGGGAAAGGGCTTAGTGTGGCCCCTCTGGTGACCATGGTGGGTGGGGAGACTTGTGTTGCAAATTATCTTCAGCAGGCCAAAACTCTCCTCAGCCTGATGCATTCCTGTGGTTCATTCTAATGATGTGATTGACTTTTCTACCAGACTTCATGCTCTTCCACTATAGGACTGTATTAATTCTGTACATCAAGCTTTATCACAGAACTCAGTCAATATCTCCCCCCCCCTTCATATCCTCAACAAAATGGATGAAAGCAAGGAAGGCAGGGAGAGAAGCCTGAAAGAAGGCAGAAGGAATGGCCATGAGAGAGAGAGAGAGAGAGAGAGAGAAGATCTCACTATGTACCCTTGGGTGGCCGGAATTCCAGCTCACTGTGTAAACCAGGTAACCCTCTATTCATAGAGATTTGCCTGTCTCTGCTTCCCAAGTTCTGGTATCAAACCAGTGTCACCATGCTCAGCTTCATGAAGGTTATAAAGACTCCAAGATAAAGCTTATTCTACTATGAATGAAAAGTGTTTTTGAAAAGAAAAAAAAAACCTATTTATGAACAATAATGGCAATAACACGAGCTAGAACTGGACTTGTAGGGTAGGGATCCCCCAAGCATCAACTCCGAGAATGTCTTTGCTGGAGGCCAGAAGAGAGTTCTGGTTTCTGTGTCTCCATTATCTCCTCTAGCACTGCTGCCTGGAGGCTGCACTTAACTACCTGACTACGTGACTGCTGGCTGCAATCTAGAAAAGCACCTGAACACCTGGTTGGGCCAACTGGACTGACCAGCTCATCCCCTTCCCCATGCCTCACCCCAGTTTCTCTCATAAACGCTTGAAAAGCCCCCAAACCAGCAGCTCAATAGTACTCCATTTCCTGGGGACCCCACACTTCTCCATCTCCCTCCTTTGCTCCAACCTGTGCATCTATACTAAACTTCCTTCTCAATCCCATCATGTGTGGTTCATGAGTTTCATTCTTCAAATTGTTGAGACAAGCACCTGAAAGTGACTGGCTCAGGGCAGCTTTTATAGTGTTGGAGTTTCCAGAAACCTGGCCTCATCTGCCCCTCCATTCCCTAGAGCTAAGATCCCCTCAAATGCTGAGAGAAGCCATGTAGTTTTCAAAGCCATTGCAGTGACCTCCTATAAGTAACAATACAATGAAGGTGCCAGTTGACACACTTTTTTCAAAACCAGTCATGTGTCTCCTCACAGCAGAGATATACTCCGAGACATGTGCCACTGAGTGAGGTTGGCAAACATCGTAGAAAATATTCATAAAAACCCAGATCATCTAGGCCAATGACTCTGAAATGTCTTTTGCTACGAAGAAGAGACATGGTAGATACAAGGTGGATTAGGCTATTGCACTGTTAACATGATTATGTAACATTATGTTACAGCAATTCTTGATTTCTAATAATTAGAAGGATGACTCTCTAAAATAATAACTAAAGATGGAATGCAGTGTGTTGATCACACTGTTACAGATCTAGAGTGGTAGCCCTTGAGAGACTGAGACAAAAGGATCATGAGATCATAGCCACCTTGGACTGCAAATCACACTTCATCTCAAAAAGCAAAAAAGATAGACATTTACTATCACACTAAATAGCATGTGTGGTGTGGTTCATAATCCATGTTTTTGCATGACTGGTAGCAGTGTTTGTTTCTTTTACACCCCATAAATACATGAATAATGTACTCTAAGAACATCTTAGCTAGAATAACTTTCTACCTGACATCCTGTCAGGGACAACTGTCTCAAAAATGTGTGGCCTTGCTCACAAAAGAGCAGCGATGAGCGATCAGAGGGTAGTTATATAACCACAACATGAATCTAAGAATGGAAGACCACTGAAGCACACTGCCTGTTAGCTGTGAGTCACTGTTTTCATTTTTAATATCAAGTATGGGAATACTCTAGTTTTATTCAGAGAAATGCATAAAAAAATAATAGAACATCCTAAAATTTGATGGAATCCTGAGCTTATGACATTAGAAAGAGAATTATTTTTCATACTTTAATAGCTTACTGGCATGTATAAAATATAGTCATCTTTTCTGTCAACCTGAGGGTAATCTCCCAGATTTTACTACTTCTGTGGATAGATAAGGAAACAGGAGGTTAGAAAGGCAAGTGGTTTTTCTGTGGGTTCACTGATGGCAACTGTAAACCTAACAACCAAGGGAAGACATCAGGTTTTAAATTTGAATGGTAGAATGCAGCTAAGAAAGTGAGACTTCTCTAATGATGAATGCAGTCAGATACAAAAGGGAGCGAAACAGGTTTTACAAGTGAACTGTCCAGACTGGAAGCAGCTGAGCTGTGAATTGCTCAGCTAATCTCTGCTCTATCATCCCAATTCCCACTTCACTAGCTACTTGCGTTGCATCAGCCCAGGCTTTTGAAACAACAATTTAGAGAAGCATTTATTCCACCAAAAGTAAGATTTTCCCGTGGGCCACAGAATAGGAATAGCCCTCTGGAGCAAACTTAAAGTCTGTACCCTTCTTGGCTCAGCATCTACCAATGCTCTTTGTCCAATGTACCATCATTACTTCTTGCTGTTCCCTGTGGTAACTATTTTCTATTTTCACGTACTTTTTCTTAGGCACAAGACAGGAGCCTAAGGGTCTCTCTTGATGTTCCCAGCTCCTGTCCCTCCCTGCCCCTTCCTCATTTGATCAGCAATGTGTCTTAGGAACCCTTATCACTGAGCTTTTTTTCCTTTATCAAGTAACCCCCTGTTAAACACACCTACTTTTTTTTTAAATTTTTTATCATTTTGGGCAAAACCCTATGTGTGACTGGCCTCACTCACCCATTGATCCTCTGATTGCTCACTGTCCTAGAAACATTTGACCATTAAACTGTCCAGATTCCTCTTCTCTTTATTACCTTTGTGTCTTTCTAACCTCCCTACCTGAAATACTTCAGCATTTTCTTAATGACTGCTCATTTGTACCACTTGGGAAATTCTTTCTTGTAAATCCGTTACCTCCTCAGAGGCTCCTCCCAAATGGCAGCGCTTAAAGAGTACTGCTGGTCAACTTTATTACTTTATTTGCAAATATTTCTTAAAGCCATGTGTAATTAATCTTTCTGCTCTCCTGGAACAGAAGCACTAGCTAACTGAGGCTTGGTTGTCTCATCAATAAGAGATTTTCAATAAGTATTATTAAATGTTGACTTACAAAATCCTACTTTACTCTCCAGCTTTAAGAATCAGGTTTATCAGGAGCAGATTTTCACTGGATGAATACTTGCATTAAGGGGTGATGAATTCGGTGTGTCTTACACTGTACTGTTCATTTTCAGACACATTCATCCAGCATAAGAGAGAAGTTGTAAAAGCTGACCCCAAACTACTTAACAAATACTTGACCTGAGTGAAATAACTTAAAAACACATATTGGGCAACAGGAAGGCTAAACTGTGTGTCATCGTTTAATTTTCAAAGCTTTGCAGTTTAGGTTGACTTCCTTTTTTGTTATAGGCCATGCCAGGAGGAAAAGATAAACTCAACAGAGTGAGTTCTGAAACAACAGGACTGCATCTTGCCAAGAGGAGATCAGAACCAAGCCAGCAGCTGGTCTACGGTGGCAGGAGTGCAGGTCAAGCCTATCATGTTCTCCAAGCTGAGAAAGTTCTTCCCTTTTCAGAATCAGATACCTTCCTCAATTACTGACAGAGTGAATTTAAACATTTAATGTGCATAATAATTTAAATGACAGGGAGAATTATGTGTTCCTCCTCCACATCCTCAAGGTGAATGAGTCCATAGATAGATAGATAGATAGATAGATAGATAGATAGATAGATAGATAGATAAGAACTCTAGTGCCCACACTAAAGATTATGAAGTCTGACAAAAGGGCCGGGGAGGTGGCTTAGTCAGCAAAGTGCTTTCCATGTGAGCATGAGTTCCTGAGTTCTACCCCACACTCCTCCCCATGTAGAAAGCCAGGAGTAGTGGTGTCTGCTGTTATTATAGCCCTGGACAACAGGTACAGATGGGAAGATCCCTGGGGTGCTTTGGCCAGTCAGCCTAGCCAAATAGGTGAGCTTCAGGTTCAGTGAGAGACCTTGAGGTTTTGAATAAGTTATTATGTGAAATATTTAGAACAACACTGCCATTGATTATATACTGGAAGTAATATTGTTTTGATCACACACACACACACACACACACAGATGTTTCAGAGTTATGCTCATTAAATGGTAACGTGCTCAACACATTGCTTCTCAATCTTATTTCAATTCTTTTATTATTAATAAATAAATTAATTAATGTTTCCTCACCCGTTCAGTTTCCCCTTGCTCCCTCCTCCCCTCCCGACCCCTCCTCCACACTTGCCTCCTCTTCCCCCATTATTGTCATTCTTAATAGAATATCTTAATTATTTAAATTACATTACAGAGATCTTATCACTTCAAGCAACTGAACTAACTTACAGAATATAGTTGCACAGTGCTAACTATCTATAATAAATCTACTTAGCAATTTTCTTATTAATAGACAATTGTGTTATCTTTGAGTATTTTAGCATAATCATTCTTCACCACTGTAAACAATGTCATAATAAAAATTCTTGAACATGTATATGCCCTAAACATACTTTAAAAAAATAACAATTCTTATACTTTTTTATATTTATTTATATGTGTGTGTGCATGTGTGTGCACCTGCCAAAGCATGCATGTGGAGGTCAGTGGACAACTTGGAGGAGTCAGTTCTCTCCTACCACATGGGTTACAGGAAGCAACCACAGGACACGAGGCTTGCTAACAAAAGCCTTGCTTGCTAAGTCATCCTGTCAGCCCAAGGTACTTTTATTTTTATAGAAAAGCAACAGACTAATTGATAAAAATCAGCATTGATCTCCACCCAGAACCCTTGCTAGGCCCGCTGCCTCCAGGGGGTTCAGAAGCTTCTAGCATCCTCACCATGCTCCCTGCTGAAAACCTCATTTTTCTGAGTTGGTTTAAATGTAAACATTTCAGATTTTTAAAAATGCTTTGGAATATTTCAGCTGCATATTTATTTAACTTTAACTGTGCATTTCCACATTTCACCTAAGGTCTTCATTTATATGTGGTGTGATGCAGGGGTTCACTTGTATGTTGACTGGCTAGTGTTCCCGGCACTCTGTTAAAAATCCTCACTGTACTTCTAAATTTCATTACCAAATTTAAATATATTAAGTTCCTCAGTACACAGGAAGTATTTAACCTTGTTTTGTTTTACTGTTCAAATGAAAAGTAAGTTCATTCAATATTTTTATAATTTTTCCAGACATTTCCATCTTTGTGAACTTTAGGGTCTCTCTACTTTTTTTTTCTCAAAATAATTAACATGTTCAAAATTGCACATATTTGACCACTCTTTTGTTGTGAATTTATGCATGCATGGGAAACCCCCAGCTGGCTGGGCCAAGTATCCCACTCATGCAGGGAACCATGCTGGCATGCTGGGCAGATACAGCGGTGAGTGGGGGGGGGCACCCACGTATGTGGGCAAAGCACCGGGGTGGCGGGTGGGCATCCACAACCCAGACGCTGCATCCATGTAGAAATGGTTTATTATACTAGAAAGACGAAGAGAAGATAGGAAAGAAGGAGAGAAAAGAGAGGGAGAAGGAGAGAGGGGGGTCAAGGGGTGCACACCTCATGGGAGTGGAGAGAGAGAAAGGAAGGGACAGAATTTTTCCTTAAAAAGAGGCTTTTACATCAGGATACAGGGCTGCACCAAGGGGTGGGTCAAAATATTAACACCTTTTTCTCTCTGTTTTTTTTTCTTAATGAAGCATTCAGTGAAACTAATTTTAAAATATTTCAGAAGAAACATTCTTGGATAGATCTACTTCCAATTATTTTGCTGGTTTTTAATCAACTAAGGCTACCTTTTATTCATAGTGATGTCTTTCTTTTTACTGTATTTGTCTTGTCTTACTGTTATTTTTTTCTCCTTTGTTCATAGGATATTTTAGTAACAAGGACATATTAGGGTCTACATTTTTTTTGAGAAAAACTTCATCCCTTAGTTAAAACGTTAGGTGCTATTTTTTTTTGTAATTTTAAGAATATATGGCATCTGTTTCTTCTGTATGTTATTTAAGAGACTTTGTTTTTTATTTTATGAAGTTATTTTTGGTGTAACCTGTAGTGGGTAGCTGTTCCAGCTTTGACCTGGAAGTACTACCCCCAGTGAAGCTTTGGTAACTGTCATGCCTACAAGGCGGGGCTGAGAGAGGAGCCCTTAAGACCCGAGATCTGGATGGGCCGGCTCTCTTGGTTCCTGGATCCTGGACGCTGGAGGTGAATTGAGCAGAGTTTTCCAGAGAAAGCCGCTGGACTGCGCTACACCTTTCCCAGACTCTGTAACCTATCCCTTTACTTGTGAGTTACCCCACAAAATAAACCTCCTTTTTAACTACGTGGAGTTGCCTCAATACTACAACCAATAGTAACATTTTTTTATTAAACCAGACTGCTTTGGAATGTGGCCTATAAAGTATCATTTTAAATTTTGCTAATACTTTCTTGGTGGTCAAGTTGATTTATCAGTTTATAAGATAAACTTATAAAAAGTTATATTTTTCTCCTCAAATTAATTCACTACACAGTGAGTGTGTTGTCTTTCTATGACTTTGTTTGTTTGTTTGTTTTTTGGTCAGTAGAGCTTTAGAATCTGATTGAAATATTTCAGTGTAATTTCAAATCAACTTTAGAGTCTATCAAATTATTTTTTATATATTTAGTCACTATGCCATTTGCTATATTTATCTATTTTATTCTTTAAATCCAAGAGTTTTTAATATGGTGGCCAAGAAAAGTAAACTGCAGCACTGTAAAAATTAAGAGGAACAACTGATGGGCAATTTAAGTCAGCCTTGGATGTTCTTTTTCCCCTTTCTATACTCATATATATTGCACATTTCTAAAAACATGGTATTTATCTTTTGCCTCTGGGCTTTTTCCTTTTCTTACTTCTGTAATCTTACTTTCACTCTTACTCTGTGACTGGCTGTGTAGCTGGGTGGCTGGTTCCTGGAGTCCTCCTCCTTCTCTAGCTACTTCTTTCTCCCTCCCGAATTTTTCCTTCTAAATATTCTCTCTGCCTGCCAGCCCTGCCTATCCTTTCTCCTGCCTCACCTTTGGCCATTCAGCTCTTTATCAGACCATCAGGTGTTTCAGACAAGCACAGTAACACAGCTTCACAGAGTTAAACAAACCCAACATAAACAAAAGTAACACAACTTAAAATAATATTCCCCAACAGTGCAGTTTGCTGTTGGATAATAGGGCTGGTTCCTGACCCTATCTATTGAGGCCTGCAGCATTTAAAATGGACAATTCATTTAAAACCATTCACATAAAAATAAAAAGAAAGAAAGACTGCCTTAGTAGTGGTAGTCTTCTTGAACTCATGAACTTCCTGCCCTCAGCATATCTCACTGGTATGCACCAGCACAATTGTCAGGAGTACACTTTGGGAAATCAACTGCCTACAGAGATATTTTTACCCGTTCACCTATAAAGGGAGGCTGCTACAACTGTGGATCAAGAGGCCCCATCTACCCCTCAAGCTGACAACAGTAGTTCATGTTGGTTTTCATTTAGTGCTGCTTTGTATGTCTGTCTGTATGTATGTACATATGTATGTATGTATGTATGTATGCAAGACTTAAGGGGTCATGGAGGCTTCCTTGGACATCAGGTATGCAAGAAGTGCATGGACATACATGTGGGGAAAGCTCTCATATGCATAAAATAAGGTAATAATTTAAGGAATGAATGCTCATATTTGGCAAGAGGAAAGTAGGCAAAAGGCTAAAGACAGATTAATAATCAACAATATTTGAAAGATAAGCGTTAAAGGGAGTTTTGAAAGAAAAAAGTCCTG
Source organism: Peromyscus nudipes (assembly GCA_902168325.1). NCBI lineage: Eukaryota > Metazoa > Chordata > Mammalia > Rodentia > Cricetidae > Peromyscus > Peromyscus nudipes. The sequence goes on from CABHPH010106388.1 coordinate 38,693, forward strand.
GAATGTGTTGCACCAAAGAAAGACTGGTGTGATGAAAGCGTGGAAGAGGAAATTCTGAGTCTAAAATTTAATGAGTGAATTTGTGCTTCCACCAAGCCCCAAACCCATGCAAGTAAGAGAAAGTTTTGGCTTCCAACTCTAAGATCACTTCCAAAGCTGGTGCCACATGTCTTGGACTCAAAGCAGACTCTCAGTTTAGTGGACACAGACCTTCAGCTAACAGTTTCTAAATCTAGAGAGCTTGAGGTCAGCTGACACCATAGTGTGGCCACCCCAAAAGACATAGTGGGAACTGGCTCTCATTCCTTGGTTCTGTCACAGAGATGGAGTAGAACAGATAAGCTCCATTAAACCATTGTATCACAGTGAAGCACAGCAGGATGCCTTTGAAGTTAATCCAATAAGAACTTATCACTTCCCTGTCTTTAGAAATTAACCCTCTAAACTTTCTGGTTGCTTAGAATTTGAATAAAGATGAATAAGAAGGAACTATTGTGGCACATTGACTGCCTTTATTGGTTTGCTTTGGAACACTTACATGTTGTAGGCAACAGATGTGTTGCATAATTGCAAGGGCTCATGAAAGGCTCATCTGCATCTGATTTCATGTATGGCAGCCAAAGAAGAAAAGCATGACTTAATGTCTCCTGCAGTGTTAAACTCCCTTTCAGGTCATGATCCAAATAGCTGTGTTCCTGCAGTCATTTCCCACCAGTCATCTTATTAGTCTCAAGTATCCGTTACAGTAACAGAAAGTAGATTCAAACCACAGAAACTCGCAGATGAGGATGCCTGGTCTTTCAGGCTTTCTGGTACACCTGTGTACCCCCCTCTGGAAGTAGATATTAACCTTACTCCCATGGAACGTCTCTAGAAAGAAGGAAGTAGCTCTCATCTTTATTAGTCAGTTACCAAACAAGTATGTCTTTTGACCTGTAGAGACTCTAAGAGCTTCTTAGAGGCTCTTTGTCTTGGGAACATGGTCTGAAGAAATTAAGAGAGTTATCTCTTCATAATTCTTTTTATTTTAAATTACTTTTATCTAATAATTACTAATGTTGTTTTAGCGACGATTACTATAATGAAAGCACAATTGCATCAGAATTGAAGTCTGGCTACAGAGTGACTCAGATTGTCCTCTCCCACCACCTGTAAGGGTTAGTAAATCTAGAGATATTTCTATCATTAATTAGATGCAGCAACTTCTCCAGCTCTGAGTTTCTACTAAATGGCATGTCAGCAACTACTGTCTAAACTCTACCTTAAGTTATATGATTAATTACTCCTTATGTAAGTAAGGAGGAAAATGACTACAAATAAGTGACTCAAATATTCAAATTGTTTTATTCAAAAGAACTGTGTCACCATTATATTAGTAGCCTATAGTCAAGGTAAGCAAATGAAGTGGCCTAGTATATTTTCTGTGAATACAAAGGCTTTTATAACTATGTTTTAAAGTAAAACTCAAATACTTTATTCTATGAACATGTTAATTACATTGAATACTTTAGGCTGAGCTGTAGTCTTGAAGAAAATATCAGTACAATTCAGTAAATAAGAATAATTGGAAACTTAAACATGCAAGAGTAATTGGGGCAGAGACTTGAATGTGAGGAGGTAATGTTAGTCTTTTAACGAGGCAGATTTTACTAAAGAGTGGGGTAGATAGGATAATGGAGAAAATAAGAGAGAAAGAGAGAGGAGGGTCCATTTTAGGTAGGATGGACAGCGGCAAAATTAAGGAAAGATGTGAAAGTTCTATCACTCTTTACTAAAGTTTCAATGTGGCAAAAATGAAATTTAATTGGAGGTCTCAATATCAGGATTTCCAGTAGTTCATCACTGATGGTATCTAATAATTCATGTTACTTTTATGATGAATTCCTCTGAGATATTGAGAAAGTCCTTATTTTAATAGATCATATACACTCAAATGATCTTGTGTGTGGCTACTTCACAGAGTTCCCTCCTCTCGTTGCTGTCTGAATTGTGTGACTTATTTCATTTATTTATTTATCTACTTCCCTCAACATACTTCTAGGTGGTGGACATGCCGCAGAAGTGTTATAACTTGTAGTATATAGGCTTGGAATGGGGTTAAATTGGTGTTTATAAATCAAGTTGCCCTTGGTTAATATGCATCTGTAGCATGAATCTTTAAAGTTCTTATTAATAAAATCAAACCTGAAGCCAGTTATTGGGGTGAATGCTGGAAGATCAGAGAAGCAGAACAAACCACAGCTACCTCACCTCACCAGTTCCTCAGCTGATCCTGTTTCCTCAGACTGGAAGCCTCTGAGTTCTCATCCCAATGAATCTCAGCTGAACTGTTGCTCAAAAGCCTGAAAGCTTAACCAGCCAAATGCTTCTAGTTTCTGGTCCTCACGCCTTATACACCTTTCTGCTTTCTACCATCACTCCCTGGGATTAAAGGCATGAGTCACCATGCCTGGCTGTATCCTTGAACACACAGAGATCCAGGTAGATCTCTGCCTCTGGAATGCTAGGATTAAAGGAGTGTGCTACTACTGCCTAACCTCTATGTTTATTATTGTGTCTGTTCTGTCTCTGACCCCAGATAAGTTTATTAGGGTGCACAATATTTTGGGGAACACAATACCACCACATGCATCCTTCTGAGAACTATAATAAAATGAACCTACATCATCACCTTTCCACTAGTAAAAATGAAAGCCACTGTGACTTCAGAGTTGGCTATGGTAATATTTCTTATGCAATCCCTTAGTGATAGGGTGAAAAGGATTAAAGAGAAGACATTGCCGTGGGAGAGTCCTAGGTCCTCACTGTAGGAGCTGTCCTGCAGCCAACATAGGAGGAAAGGGGAAATGCAGCCCTACAGCCCTACAGACAACTTCAACCTTTCCAAATACTACTTTCCAGTATTTTCCCTCTCTGTCTTCAAGACACTGGTAGTTATTTCGAGAAGAAAAGCATAACAGGCAAAAACAGAAAATCAGGAAGACCTGTATATCCAAGGTTTCCAAAAAGACTGTATGAAATTGTTTTAAGGAGTAGATGAAGCAAAATGTTCAGACAAGTGCAGACAGGTAATGTGCCTTATAGATATCGGGATTTCTCGTGTATATATTGATATTTCAATATTATGAAATACACGAAGGTTAGAAGATCAAATTGAGTTGATTATGTCAATCCTACTTCCCTCCCCAGTTAATAAAGTTGGGGAACAATGAAGAATGGGTTCCTATGTATAGTACTTTATATGAGCTGTTACATAAGACAGCCACCAAGGTCAACTTAGCCACACACAAGGAGTACTTCTGTAAAGATGTGCCAGGAACTGTCCATTCAGCCTTGGATGGATTCCACTCTCATTTTTAATCATATGGTCAAGAAGAATTGTTTCAAAACCACTGATGCAGTCTTTCTTACTTTAGTTATTTTAAAGCTTCCTCTTATTTCTTCTCCTTGTCTTAATCTCTCTGGATATGCCCCCAGTAAAATGTGGCCCCCATATTCTTTCTGCATTGTTCTGCTCTTTCCAAATAAGTATCAGTATTCATTGGAGAATCTTTCTCTGATTGTTTTGTTACTGAGATTGTCAAGATTCTGTTGTAAATAATACTACAAACACACATATATGTATATACACACACACACACACACACACACACACACACACACACACAGTTTTTTCAAGACAGGGTTTCTTTTGTAGCCCTGGCTGTCCTGGAACTCACTCTATAGCCTGGGCTGGCCTTGAACTCAGAGATCCACTTGTAACTGCCTAAAGGTGTGCACTATCACCAACTGGCTCCAGTATAAAAAATATTATAGAGCTCTTAAGTTAAATTCTTTACCAACAAACTGAATTTAGCTTTTAGGTTATCAATGAACACATTATTTTTAACTGTTTAAGCTGATTATTTTGTATAAGGATATGTAAAAATAATTATTATATATTATTTTAGAGAGGCATACATTTGAAATTAGGAATTATAATACCTTTGCATAATTACCAAGATTCTAACTATCTGAAATGTTATTATTTGCGTTTCAGGATAAAAGAGAGACAACACTTTTCTTAAATATGTTCTATTTCGTGTATTTGGAATTACACTAGGAAAGCACAATCTTGGCAAAGACATGAGGTAGGCATATCATAGTGCAATCTGCTGATTTTGCAGATATTACCCAGCTTACAAATGGTGGTGTCTGCACCCAAATCCAAGCCTGGGTCCAGTTCATGCTTTCAATGGGCAATATGTCTTTTGCATCTACTTTTTATTATATGAAATTAAAGGGGAAAGTTTCTTCTATACCCCAAGGTCTGAATCAAATGTTTGCATGGTCCTGTTTGTTCTCTGCTGATTGTTCCTTGTGGAAATAGCACCTCAGGAAGCATTCATTCAGATTCGACACCTGCCTCTCAAACAATGAAGCCATCTGGCAGAGCTCACAAAACCTCAAAACAAGGTCTCTCTCCTGTGTAACATCTTGCATTGTGATGTAAGAGCAAGTACTGTCCAAGTGCATTCCATAGGGGAGGGTGCAGTGGTAGGCAGAGGGAGCTGAGTGCATGCAGAACGTTCAGTCGTGATCTGAAGGAATGCAAAGTTGATACTAGGGTGGCCCTATGGAGAGAGGAATTGGTTTCTGTCATTTTGGATAAAACATTCACATGTCCCATGAGAGTACATTGAAGTGGAAGAAAGCTTAGCCAGAAAAGAGGAAAAAATGCAAAACTCACCGGGAAATTTTGCTGTGTAAAGTGTAATAAAAGTCAGCCAGGTGAGACTGTGGAAATAGGCCAATGGATAGAGGCATTTGCTGTGTACTTGTGAAAGCTGCTAAGGAGATGGCCAGGCTGTAACCCCAATGGGAATGAAGCAGCGACAGAAATCTCAGGAGAAAGTTTAGCCAGACTAGCCAAAACCAAGGTGCACTGGGCGGTGGTGGCGCACACCTTTAATCCCAGCACTCTGGAGGCAGAGCCAGGTGGATCTCTGTGAGTTCTAGGCCAGCCTGGTCTACAGAGCGAGATCCAGGACAGGCACCAAAACTACACAGAGAAACCTTGTCTCGAAAAACCAAAAAAACCAAAAAAAAAAAAAAAAAACCAAAACAACAACAAAAAAAACCCCAAAACCCAAAACCAAGGTGCTCTGCTTCAGCAAGAGACCCTGTCTCAATATGCAAGGTGGAGGGTGACAAAGGAAGACACCTGAGGTCAATCTTGGGCCTTTATGCACACTCACACATGGGCACATGCACCCATATGTGCCCATACACTGTAATGCACATGAGTACACACTAATACAAAAAAGTTGGCCAGGTTAAAAAAAATTACTAGCTGTTTTACTATTGTTACACTTTCTAAATGATAACCAGAACCGATTTCTATCACACTTGCATCACTGTCTACTCCTACACGGATATATTTCCTTGAGCTGCCTGTGCATCTCTATCTCCCCATCTTCACTTGTCCGTCCTTCTGCCTGCCCTCATCGCTCAGTCAGCAATGAACAAAGACTTAATTGTGTTCACACCTGGAGCAGTGCTATGTTCAGGTACCTGTGTGAAGGAGTCTTTGTTTCGTTCACCTGAGTATCCGAAGTGCTTGAGGAAGCTTTTGCCCCGGTGGAAAACTGGAAGTGCTGTCAAGCTAATCTTCAGCTATGGTTTGGCTTAAATTATCATTTACATAAATGGGGATTTCTCTGCTAGCGGGGAAGGACTCAAAACGCTGTTGTAATTATAATTGTCAATTTCAAATTCTTACTCTCTCTGCTTCCCTCATGGCTTTTCTTCTCTGTCAAGTTGTAAGTGATTTATTACTCCCAGGAAAAAGAATACAATTTAGTAAGGCTTTTTAGCAATTGCATTTCAATCTTCCCTTTGAACAAATAGATGTTCTTGACTGATAATGAAGGAAAATCCAAGAGAAAAATGAGCTGAGGTTATAAATGGGTAGTTTAAATGAATTAAAAATATTATAATTGTGATCAATAATTCAATAAGCAATATATGCATTTAACCTTTAAAATTGATTAAAAATTAATATACCGATCACATTCAATTTGGGTGGAGACGGGGGAAATGAGAGACATTGTCATACGTTTTAATGGGAAGAGAAATGGAAATGCCCTCTCTTGAAGAGTAATTTGGCATATCAGTGAGGACTTGAAGTTCATGTGGCTGCAATTCCATGGATAATAGGCTTATTGCATAACTGCTTATGGGAATAAATGGTGAGTAATATGGATGCAACACACAATGGAATATATGGGACTTTCAAAGTAGAGCTTAAACACAGATGGAAATGTCTAAGATGCACGATACAAAAGCGTGACCTGATGAATAAATATTTTAGTGTTTTATGTGTATATAAAAAAATAAACACTCTCAGGTAACCTGACAGCTCTAAACAGTGTTTGTTTTGGGTGAGGGTGAGGAAAAAGCCACAATATCTGTAATTCACCATTCCAAAGGAGACTTATCTCTAATATTCCACAGTGCTATCATTTTTATCACTTAATTTTTACATAGTCACTTCTGTAGGGGAAAAATTATTTAAATAAATTTATTTATTTATCTGTTTTACATCTGGGCCACAGTTTACCCTCCCTCCTTTCCTTCCAGTCCCTCCCCCATAAACCCCTCTGTTCCCACCCCCCAATCCACTCCTCCTCTGTTTCTGTTTAGGGAAGGGCAGATGTCACATAAGTATCAACAAAACATGGCATATCAAGTTGCAGTAAGACTAAGCACCTCCCCATAGGCTCTTAGGGGCTCACAGAGACTGAACCGACAACCACGGAGCCTGCATGAGACTGACCTAGGTGCCCTGCATTTATGTTACAGTTGTTTAGCTTGGTCCTCTTGTGGGACTCCTAACAGTGGGATCAGGGACTGTCTTCAACTCTTTCACAGGCTTTTGGGACCCTATTCCTCATACTGGATCACCTCGCCCAGCTGTAGAGGAAATTTTAAGGTAAAAACTCCAACCTTATGTTGGTGTCCAAGGGCCACACTGCTCCTGGGCAAGCCGATCTGGATGGCCTGCATTGTCACCTGGGACCATGTTGACATCCGGGCCTGAGCTGCCTCCTAGGACTATGTCTGATGCTGTGGGATGTCTTGCTGTATGTTGTGAATATGTGTTTCTCTGATTGGTTGATAAATAAAGCTGCATTGGCCTATGGCAGGGCAGGATGGAGCCACATGGGAAAATCAAGAAGAGATAGTGAAAGGAGAAAAGCAAACAAACAAAAAACCGATTTAAGCCTGCCCAACAACCCAGAATGCACCCCCACCCCTGGGCTCCATATCCTGGCCTATGACTTTAGAAGAAGTCTTCGGCTCTACCAAAGGCCAGGCAAGATCTAGGAACCCCAGGTAAGACACTGCCTACCACCAGCTAACACTCCTTCAAACCCACCCAACAACCCCAGACTACACCCCTTCCCTGGGCTCCATGCCTTCTCAGTAAATGGATATAGGATCTAAAGAGTTTTTAGTATTTATGTGTCCACTTGACATGAACTAGAGCCATTTGGGAAGAACTCTCAATTGAATAAAAACAAATGCCTCCATAAGATCAGCCTGTAGGGCAAGTCTGTAGTGCATTTTCTTAACTAGTGATTGCTATGGGACTGCGCAGTCCATTGTGGGTGGTTTCACCCCTCAACTGGTGGTTCTGGGTGCTATAAAAAGCAGACTGAGCAAGTCACTCATCAGCATTCCTCCGTGGCATCTGCATTAGCTCCTTCTTCTGGTTCCTGCCTGTTTCTCTTCTGACTCTGTGAGTGAAGGACTGTGCTGTGGAACTGATAACTGAAATAAACCCTTTTCTTCTCAGGTTGCTTTTGTTCAATAATGTTTTAACACAGCAACCAAAACTTCAGCTAAGACATTATCTACATATGTCACTGGGAATTTAGAGAAGGAATTGGAAATGGCGTCCAAGAAGTGTTTCTCAGGAAACTTTACTGCATATCTGTTACAATTTGATTCTTAAGTGTCCCTCAAAGACCCAGTGTTGGAGCCTGTGGTGGTATGAGTGAGCTGTCTTGGGAAAATGTGTGGTGGGGCTCAGAGGAAGGGCCTTGGGTCATGGTGAATAATGCCCTTGAGTGCATACTGGGACTCAAACCTTCCTTTTTCCTTCTGCTTCCTCTATGGCAAGACATGAGCAGCTTTCTTTCCATCATGATATCCTGCCTTGCCACAGGCCCAGAGTGATGGGGCCAAATGACTATGGCCTGAAATTTCTGAAACCACAAGGATCCCAAATAAATCTTTCCTCTTTATAAGCTGCTTATCGCTCTGCTTTAGTCACAGAAATGGAGTTATAAAATACTCTTATCACATGTTTATATGTGCCGAAATTCAAAGAAAATAAACTTTTGCAAGTCGTATCACAGAGTGCATTTACACACTCAGTATGGGTGTCAAGCAATGTAGTGATCCTATCTCACTGTGACTGTAGAGTCCCATTGTTATGCACATATGGAGGGCCCTGTGTCAGAAGCTGATCCTGCTTGTTGCCATCAAATACTGGATACCCTTAGTCTTCCTTAGGTAAAAAAAAAAAATAACTTATCTACACAACACTTTCCTTTCCATTTTGATTGACAACAGAGGGATGAAAAGAACAACGAACCAGGAACTCCCAAGTAATGTGAAGTGAGAGAGCAAAAGAGGTGACAAGATGGGTTTCATGGCGGGATTGAGCACAGATAGTATCTTTAACATTGTATGCTGAGGAGACCACCCTAGAATTGAAGCTTATATTCCTCATGTAAATCCAGAGCATCAAAAGCAGTTCACAGCTGCTGCCCCACAATGTCTGTCTTTACAGCACTCATTTCTTGAAGAACAGTTTTGTCAACTGTGTCAGCTGTGCCTAGGAATTTAGGTAGATCCTCAGATACTTGACTTCCCCAGGTTTGGGCAATGTATGACATCTTTCTGAACCGGTTTTGTGGAAATGAAAATAGCTGTGAAGATTAAATGTTACTTGGCATCCCTGGCCTTTCCTGCCAACCCCATCATTATCATCATCATCATCATCATCATCATCATCATCATCATCATCTTGCTGGTATAAGAACTTTCACAAGGGGCTAAAGAGATGGCTCAGCAGTTAAGATAATGCTCTTGCAGAGGACGCAAGTTTGAGTCCCAGCACTACTATTCTACTATTTGTAACTCCAGTTCCCTGGTATCCGGTGCCTTCTTCTGTCCTTTGTAAGTATCAGGCACACAGGCAGTGCACTTGCAAGCAAAAACACTTATATGTATAAAATGAAAATTAACAGATCTTTAAAAGAACCTTCATAATTTTTGTTAGATTATGCTACCCATTCTTTTTGACTCCTAGATTTGGACTATTTTCAAACCTTACATTCTCACCTCCCTTTGTTTTCCCAGAACATACGACCAGTTGTCTGCATCTTTTTTCTAGTCATCAGATTCCATCACTTTCTAAACTACCCCTTGACATTCTTGTGGTGATATTTTATTTGTGCTCTAATAAATAAAGCTTTAATGGAGATCAGAGGAAAAAGCCAGCCACTATATTAAACATAGAGGCCAGGCAGTGGTGGCACATGCCTTTAATCCTAGCATTCAGTAGGCAGAGATTCATCTGGATCTCTGTGAGTTCAAGGCCACACTGGGAACAGAGCCAGGCCTGCTAGTTAACCATAGAGGTCTAGAGGTCTGTATAGACAGACAGGAAATGACAGAGCTGGGCAGAAAGAGGAAGTGATGTAGCTGGGTGGAGAGAGGAGGTAAGATGGCAGGGCACAGAAAGGTATATAGGCATGAATATACAGGAAGCAGCCCTCTCTTGGGCTGAGGATTTCCTAGCAGTAAGAATGTGGCTGGCATCTTTCTGCTTCTCTGATCTCTCAGTTTTCACCCCGTTTCACTCAGTTTTTAATTTATAAGACTGTTTAGCAATTCGTCTTACATATTCTGGTGACAATAACCTTCTGTCAGTACCTTCACAGTCAAACTGGCCAATGAGTCAATGGCCAAAATCAGATTCCAAGCCTAATTTTTCTACCTCCTGAAACCTAAACCATTAACCTTGCAACTTTACATTTTTAGACTTTCTGTAAACTTTAATTGTTTTTAGTGTTTCGTTTTGTTTTGTTTTGCTCTAAGAGTGGTTTCTGTGAATGTTCTTTTGAAATTATGAAGAGCTTTGGGAGTCAAAGTGTAATTCTTTCTGCCTTTTGGCCAGTGGCTAGTAAATTCTTAGCACCAAGTTATAATCATGGAAATTAAAAGCACCAAAAGCATCATTTGTGTCTTGACCTTGTTTATAATGTTATATGGTGAGCAGGCAGAAAGCTAATTTTACTGACAAATTGAAAGACAGGCTTTTCCTATTTGTGAAATATTTTCCCAACACTTGAAGGCCTATACAGTTTGTTAGTTCAAGTCTCTTTAAGGAAACCTGAGAATAAAGTTGGTTTATTAAGACAAAGCAATTGTACTTGATTCTTTATCAACAAGTTCATTTAAATAGTTGTGATTTATAATCACAGGCTCTCTAATCAAGTGATGACAATATAGGATACTTGGAAAATTATGTTGATGTATAAATACATAATTTTTAATTTACTGTGAAGCATTTCTTTGAACATAATTACTTATTTTTGTTTATTACCAGTTCAAAATCCTGTTTATGAGTAGAATATTGTCATTATAATGCAATTTAAGTGTGTTTTGCTCTGATACCTCATACATGTTTTGAGTCATTAAATATTTGTCTTGCATATTAATAATAAACTCCAAGCCTTTCTACAGGAAAAGAGAAAAAGAAGAACTCAAGAAGAAATAGAATCAATCAATAGATAGCTGACAGGGCCCACCCTTGGAATAAAAAATAAAAACTATGATGATATCTTACTGAATTTGTCATATTGCCAAGATATAACTAAGCATACCATCCAGTAATAGTTCATAATCTGATGTTGTGGTGTGACAGAGCACTCTCTGTGAGGGTAAAAACACTGAGGAGTTCTGGTGTCCACTATGGTAGTCACTAACTGTGTGACAGTTAGTCAGTTACAATGTTGCCAGTGTGCCTGAACATTGAATTTTCAATTCTTTCTATTTTAAATTAAGTACATGTGGCTAGTGGCACTTGTGTTGGCCACTACAACCTCAGAAATCAGGCAATTCATTAGCTTCCTTGTTATAGATGCCATTTGGAAAACAGTTTGAAAAAAAATTAAACTTTAAAATGTGTCCATGTTTGGCTAAGCCAAACTGATGCTGGAAATGAATAATACAATGATACTTAAAGGTGTGTAAAAGTTTAAATACGTAAGAGTTAAAAAATATAAACCATTATAATATCTTAAATATCCGTTAATCAAATGAAGTTAAGTCAATGATCCTATACTATGTAATTTTAAACAATTTTTAAAATCATGTTATATCTTCAGGTGCTAACTTGAAAAGTTATCAATTATAATTTAAATTAAGATAGAATCATACATTAAAAATATGCATTTTTTCAAACACATTTCTCAAAGGGAGTAAAACAAACATATACATAGATATTTGGCTATGCACAAAAGTGTATGGCAATATGTAAAGAAAAGTGTCATGGGGTTGTCACCTTAATGTGAGGTCACATACTAATCTACTCGGGCACTCCAATAGCAAATTCCAACTGGCTTGGAAAATGGCGAAAGTCTTTTTTAAAAACCTACATTAGGAAACTATTAATTGGTATTTCGTATTTAAGATTTTAGGGCTTGGTAGAAAAGATAGACTGAAAAATATACTTATAAATAGCTATGAAGATTTGAACACTAACTATACTAATTAAAGAAGAAAGGGAATTTGATAGTAATGTTACCAAGGGTGACTGCGGTCTTGATGTAGAAATTCTTGGAAGTATTATTACAAAATCTACCATCATTCAAAGCACAGGTCCCAGGTATACACCCTGCACACACACTCATGGTAGTTGCTAACTAAACATGGCCTTTTATCTACTGGATTTTCCTCTTAAAACATTTGCTTAGCATAAGTCTTATGATTTCTAAAATATAGATTGGAAAGCAGGCATGTGAAGCTGAGGTAGGAGAACCACAAGTTGGAGGACACTCTGGGTTACACACTAGACCTGTCCTACAGTATGAAGTAAAATGGAAGTTGAAAAGTAATTTTGATCTCACTCAGTTTCTCACTTTAAAATCCTTTAGGAGTGTACACACCTTTTACAGAATATGGGCTTTCCTCACTGCTTACGGAATACTGTGGTATCCAAACTCCTAAATTTACTTTTCCACCCTTATCTTAAACCACTTATCCATTCTCTTACCTCTTGCGTCAATGCTTATTCATTCCTGAAACAGACCAAGAGCCCTCACATGTTAATGCCTTCTGATACACTCTACTCAAGAACAGCCTGACTCTACCCCTCTGTAAAGCTTCCTGCTGAACTCAAGGACTTTGCCTAATGTCACCTCTTCAAATCCCTCCTGGATGCCCCAGGCAGAGCTAATTTCTCCCATGCTCTGTTTTCTGAAACTCCCTATAATTGCTTCTATCCTAAATTAGTGATAATGTTTCAACATTAAATTAGAGTTAATTATTTGCATCACTCATTACCATTTTCCTCTCCATGATGACTTCCTCAGGCTGGTGTCACACTTTATTCATCTCTGTGTGAGGTAATGCATGTGTAACTCACAGTAAGCCTTTGCTGTATGGAGCTGTTACCTTATTGCTTACAGTCCTACTGTTTCTTCAAATGTACAGTCTAGACTTACTGATTGTACTTTCTGCAGGTTCTCTATACCTCATAAAGCATGTCCCTTCTAAACCCTGCCTGGTTACAGAGAGTAAGGTAATGTTCATCACTCTTATTTTTATATATATAAATCCTGATCATTTTTATTTTCCTTGGTTTCATTAATCATGTTGCTAACTGTCGTTATGTATTTAATTTTTTTCATTTGACACAGAAATAGTTATTGAAAAAGCATCAGGAGCCAGAGAGTTGAGAAGGCACTGGGGATAGAGCCCTCAGGAAGTTTCACATCCATCAAAGAGCAAAATCATGACACAGTGGATTATATTTAAATTTTTATACTTGATATAGCACATATTTTGAATAATTATAAAAATGTAGCTCTGACTTGGTAAGGTAGATTAAAGAATACTTTCTTGAAGATGTGGTATTTCTGCTAATACCTGAAGGATGGGCAGAACTAAGTAGAATGAGGGGGTCCAGGGGAGCAAGGGTAGTGGAAAGATGGAATCATGATGATGAATTTCATGTAAAGGAAACTAAGGTCAGATGAGTAGACCGTGTTCCCGACAGAATCGTCTTACAGAGTAAAGCTGTTCAGTAAAAAGAGTGATTCCAGATCTCAGAGGTTAAAAAGCCTTTGCTCGCAATTCCTGGTCCCAAACTTACATCACAAACCTACCTTTCAATATTTTCCTATAAATATATGCCTCAGTTCTTTGAACCATGCCCATGCACTTTTTCACTCCTCTTTTCTGGTTGGATCATCCCAGTTGACCATCCTTCAGCTCTACCTACTCACATGGACCAGTTAAATCCTGACATGCTCTCTTTTCTCCTCAACTGGCAGCAATGGTTCCTTTTGTTCATCATTTCAGTTATATTTTGTATGTTTCACTATATGTGCAAATTATATTTGATCATCTCTATAAAAATTCTTATTTAAAATAAATCTGGCATACTATCTTGTACAAAGAACATATTTAATATGTTTTTCTTCAACAAAATGACTTCCAATGAGTCAAACATGAGATTATGAAATAACCACTGAACATTTTAAGAAACCACAGAGTTCAACATCACAATTTTCAGTTTAGTGAGGAGTTCGATGTGGCTTTATCATGTGTGTCATCAGTGGTTGCTAACATAACTGATGAATGGGAACAGTCTCCTTTGGCTTTCAAGTCTGAGGGAAGCATATGTACCATAGCATATGTTATGGAAACAATCTTTTTTCCCATAAAGTCATAATGTTAAAAATAAGTGTTGGAGATGGTTATTATTCCCTCTAAGGAATCAGTACTTTCATCTAAAAGGAAACGTTGCTCTTTTTAGGACAAACTGATAGACTCACTTACCTCTTGATTTCATGTTTGTAAAGATAACTAATGATTTTTTTTTCTTTTTAGTAAAGGCATAGCTGTTTCCAGGATTTGGTGTCTGTAGAGGTTTCATTGGTATACATAGAGAAAAATATGAATCTGGGGTATGAACTACTAACCTTGGATGGCCATCTTATAAAACTGAGCCTTTGGTCTTATGAGTACAGAACAGGAAACTATTTAGAGTATTTCAGTGATTGTGTCTTCATGGGGGAAGGAAGGAGAATGCTTAAATCAGAGAAGACATCCTCCACTTTGCATCTTCTTACAGTAGAAAACTACTTGTATTCCCATCTCTCTGGAAGTGAAAGCCATTACAAAGTTTAGAGTGAAGAAAGTTTGGATTGAGCTAGGATGATTGAAGTATTTCCATTTAACTCAAATTACATTGGCAGGCACTTGTTAAAGAAACCAAGTGATAAATGCTGATTCTTCAGAAATCCAGTTAGCTAGATCATAAGAGTGCCTGTAGACAACATTATCTCAGCTTAGGAGGATATTTTCCTTGACCATTAGAGGAAGAATTGTACTGTCTTAGGTTCAGATTGTATTAAAGGGTTTATAGTATCTAAACTGATACCAAGTTGCCTGACTTTGTTGCCTCCTAGTTCTCTGTTCTTTCTCAATCTCTACAGGATTAAACACTTTTGGTTTGATGATTCTGTAATTTTTTTCCCTGAACTAGAACTAGGGATAACTTTAGTGTTAAATAAAGGAGCTGTAAGTCAATATTATTTCCTTTCTATTCTATTTCATTTTTTCAAGAATTTTATGTGTATTGTTAAAGATGCCTGAAATATGACACTTGATCATATTTTGCTGTTATTTCTTTGGACACGGAAACTCAGAAGAAGAAAGGTTTGAAATCCAAAGCAAGTTGAGATGTCTTTTCGGTTGTCTATTTTTCTCTGTCCTTTACAGTCCTCCATATCATTTAACAACTCTTGCTGATGAATTCCTAATGCTGTTCTTAAGCCAGAAACAACTGTGAATAATTAGAGAGATAGACTTGGCAGAGCAGGAAGAGATTTGTTGAAAGATCTAGAACTGTTTTGCAGGGCAAGAATAAGTTTAAAGGGAGCAAGAATGTCATGTATCAGATTCTAAAGAGTACACAGTTGGATAAGAAATAAGTGCCCTCTCTGTTACTGTAAGTGGCAGACATCAGTCCTGAGTCAGAGTCAACTCATGGAAATGATGTGCTCCAAGTGTCCAGTGCTTCTTAAAAACTATCATCAAGTCTTATATATGAACTCTGTCTCCTAGTGTAAGTGAAGGGTGTTGAGAGGATCGAAGGAAGTCAGAATTAAGATACAACTGTGAGTACTTATTTTCAAAATGACAAGTAAGGCCCCAGACTTTATAGCACTGTGGGCCTCTTTGTCCTGTGAATCTTCCTCTTACTTCCACCTCAAATGAGATATTAGAGGACCTTATCTATTTCTCCACACAGCATTGGTGCCATAGAAATATTTTCTTTGTGCAAGATTAACCTCCTAAATAGAAAGGGAATAAAAAAAAGGAACTCTGAGTTCGATAAGTAATTGTCAGGCACGACCTTAGATTTTATTTGTATATTTCCTACTTTTAGTTTATCGTCAGACTACTTTCATCATTATTATTATCTGACAGCTGGGCATGAAGCACGGCTTGTAGAGTGATTCCCTTCTGCGATAAGAATTTCTAGACAGGTACAGATGGTTGAGCACTGGGTGTGGAACAGGAGAATTGGTAAAATAAATAAATAAATAAATAAATAAATAAATAAATAAATAAATAAATAATTTGAGTAGCAAAAAACCACTTACAACATGAAATGACATATCCCATCCCTGGAGGAACTGAAAGTGTATAGTGTACTTTGGTTAATCATAGTAGGTACAGCAACAACGTTCTACTTAATTACTTATTTGATCACTTAGCTCAGAAGCAGGGGTGCGCTCCTTTCCAGGCACAAGAACATTTTACTTCCATCTCTATATTTCTTCTACACACAATCATGAATAGTCAATGAAACATTCTGAAACGATGATCCAAATCTACAAGAGCACCAAAGAGTGACTCTGTTGTCAAGAGATTAAAATAATGCCCTGGCATGATTGCTCGTCCTTTAATCCCAGCACTCAGGAGGAAGAGGCAGGAGAATCTGAGTTTGAGGTCAACCTGATATACATATTGTAAGATCTCTGATGGCTTCCAAACATGCCTGGAGTGGAATCTACACATCTTAGTGTGCTCTACAATGTTGTGTGAGATCTGGCTCCTGACTTCTCTGACTCAACTTCTCTCTTTCTTCGTCATTCAGCATACCACCAGCATTTTTGTGTCTTGAGCACAGTGCAGTGTTCTACAGCCTGTTCCCTTCTTCTTGCTCTCACTGTTTCCCATTCATTTATACCTGATCACAAACCCCTTCTCCCTATAGAATTGTCCCTGGTTGTCTGAGTTTGAATTTCACTACAAAGTAAATGGAAAAGTTTAAAGTAAAAAAAAAAAAAAAAAAAAAAAGCCCAAAAAACATTAACTCATCAGGATACTAGTTTATTCCTGGTTCTGTGATATCTCTGAAGAAAATAAAAAGCAACATAAAATTGTAATAATGGTACAGGACAATTTAGTCCTTCATATGCTACATTGAATAAGCTTCAGAGAACGAAAGACCATGGAATTAGCTAGACTTCAGGAAAGGGAGACTCAATTAGTTAGAGAATTGCTTAGGCTTAGCAAAAGGAGGTACTATGAATGGCAAACAGAATCTATACTCAAAGCAACTGGAGGGGCAGAAGCCCTAGTTGGTGGGAAGAGTGTGGGCAGGAGATCAACAACTCCTTTTATAGAATGTTAAAGTGAGTAAAAGTGTAGGTGGAAAGATTGATATAGGAATTTGAATTATACAGTCCCAAATATCATTTAAAGATTTCATGATTCTAAACATGCTGTTCAAGTTCATTCATGATAATCATAATAATGACACTCAGATATGATCTTCTTATCCTAAATGCTTAATTCACAGTATGGTATCTAACCAGGTACTGGGCCTTGGTCATGTGTTGCTCAACTCACTGTGACACCTGCATAAATTATAACTTGCTTTATAATCATACTGACCCACCCTTAATCATCTTGTTTAAAATTCCACTGTACTCTATCTGGTGCCATCTCTAACAAACTTCTGGATCTTAGACAACACATCTCTGGCTTTGCATTTCCTTGCCGACCTTAGCTGAATTAACTTCTCCCTTTACTAGAGAAAATTCCATCACTTAGCATATTTTTGTATTACACTGTCATTAATGTTGTATGGCTGAGGTTGTTTCCAGTGCCTAGGATTTTGCGGTATTTAAATATTACCATATCTTAATGGCATTTGCTTCCTTCTGACTCATAAAAGTTTTATCACCACTGAACTCACACAAATCTGTAGCATGAATCTTAAAAGTTCTTATTAATAAAATCAAACCTGAGGCCAGTTATTGGGGTGAACACTGGAAGATCAGAGAGCCAGAACAAGCCACAGCTATCTCACCTTGCCAGATCCTCAGCTGGTCTTGCTTCCTCAGACTGGAGGCCTCTGAGTCCTCATCCAGAATCGGTCTCAGCTGAATTGCTGCTCAAAAGCCTGAATGCTTAACCAGGCCAAATGCCTAACCAGCCAAATGCCTCTAGTTTCTGGTCCTCACGCCTTATATACCTTTCTGCTTTCTACCACCACTCCCTGGGATTGAAGGCTTGCTTTCTGGGATTACAGGTGTGAGTCACCATAATTGGCTGTATCCTTGAACACATGGATTTCTGCCTCTGGAATGCTAGGATTAAAGGCATGTGCTACCACTGCCTAACCTCTGTTTAATATTGTGGCTGTTCTGTCTCTGACCCCAGATAAGTTTATTAAGGTACACAATATTTTGGGGAACACAATACCACCACACAAATCTATACAAAACTGGGAAATAGCATCAAAACCCTGTTTGCGTTCTCATCATCTTCACCATGATTTATTTGCACTCATAAAACGGGTTCACTTTTACAGCCGATTTTCATCATCCTAGCCAAGCTTAAAAGGAACTGCTTTGTTCAAATAATAAGGCACCAATTTATGATATAGGAATGTACCTTTTTTTCTGTTGGTTTGATATTAGCATTGTATTAAAATGATCTATAATAGCATGACAACAAAATATAAGAAAACCAATGGCCTAAAAAGTTGTTTGGAACAATAGACTTGGGACAAAAGCAAAGACCATTGGCTGAGATTAAGAAGCATTCTATGTAGACTAATATGTCACAAACTTAGTCTGTGTCTCTAAGTTGATAATAGGTTTCCATGAAATAAACAGTGAATTTCTTGGTCAAATGTACTCAGAAACTGTTGTATATCGTGTGAGTTATGACATA
>CABHPH010106397.1:0-10914 GCA_902168325.1 Peromyscus nudipes
AAAACACTCTTTTACACATACACCTGACCACACCATTCCCCTTCTGCTGGCTGTTTGTTGACTTTCCTGGTCAAGTACAAACCTCTAAATGTGGCTTATAAGATCCTTCATGAGTGGCTTTTGTCTAGTTATGAAATATTTAAAATTTTTTATTCTTACTTGTATGAAATGTATTCTGATTGTATGTTCTTGTGTCCTTCCCAGTCCTGCTGATTTAGTCTTCCTAACTGGTCTGTTTCCTAACTGGTCTCTCTCTGACTTTCATGGTGTGTGTGTGTGTGTGTGTGTGTGTGTGTGTGTGTGTGTGTGTGTGCAGGTGGTCACAGATGTTGCACGTTCATGATTGTCACTGTTATGTCATATCTAGAGTACAACATTTTGTTGTACTCTTCCTCATCTCCTGGCTCTTACAGTCTTTCTATCTTCTCTTCCCTAATGTTCCCCGGGTCTCTAAGTGGGTGATGCAGATGTCCCAAACAGTGCTGAGTACTCAGCAGTTCCTTATTCTCAACACTTCGATGATTCATGAGTCTCTGCTTTGCCTGTCACCCAGGGCTAAAAGAGGCTTCCCTGACCAAGGCCTGTACCACCCAATGGGTATAAGCATAAGTATTTAGAAGGCAATTTAAGTGCATGTCCATTTAGCAAAACATCAATAGTGGATTCCCTAAACCATAGGCTTTTGAACAGGTTTATGGTAAGAGGCATGTATTCCTTCCCTCGGAGTAAGCCTCAGATGAGATCAGGAAGTGGTTGTTGGGTAGCCCAAGAACAGTCATGCCACTATTATATCGGTGGCTGTATCTTGCCTGGCAGGTCAGTACTGTAGCACTCAGGTCCACAGCTGGGTTAGATCACTGATGACTTTTCTCCCCCAACCGCTTAAGTAGCACCTTCCAGCACTATGAGTGCTAGTCAGCAAGGAGGATGCTTCCAGTCCAGTTCCAGCTTGATTTTTCTGTGTCCTGTATCCAAAGTGAGTGTTGTCTTCAGCAACAGGGGCTTACTGTCTAGTTCTGGTGGGAAAAAGGAGCAGTGGCAGTAGCCTGCATTGTTTTGGGAGTCCCCGGGGGCTCTCTGGCTAACAAAAAGTATTCCACACCTGGCACTGGGATTTTGGATTGAAAACTTTCTCAGAGTGAGGGGTTAAAACATTTCGCTGCCCAGTGCTCGCACACCAGGTGGTACATGTAGATACACTCCAGATTTCTGGCTAATTCTCAGTTCAAACGTGTCCTCCCTAAACTCCGTTCTTACTGATGTCGCCTAATCAAAAAGAGACATGCTCTATTTTGTCTCCATTGCACACTTCCGTATTTGTCAGAGCACCCAGGACACTGGTATTTATTTGGATCATATTTGTCTCCCTCTAAGAGACTATAAAATCTTTAAGGGCAAGGACTGTGTTTTAATGTGGCTTATAGGAGACAGATCATGAATTTTGAAGACTGGGGAGTGTAGGTCATGCATTTGCTTAACACGCACCAGGCCCTAGGCTCAGTCCCTAGCACTACAAAATCAGTAAAATAAAATGAAACTGGGAAGCCCTGTGGTTGACTTCGGGAGAGAAGGAGGGGATGGAACGAGGCCCTCAGTGCCTTCTGCTCTTATGGGAACTTCCACCACTTCATGAATAAGACAGAAGAAACTACAACAATAGAAGCCAGACCCTAGGCCAGTGTGGTGGCACAAGCCTGCAATTGTAGCACCTGGGAGGTGGAAGGAGGAGAATCAGGAGTTCAAGGCCAGCCAGAGCTATCTGAGAGTTAAAAAGAAACAAAAACAAAAACAAAAAACGCAGACAACCAACCAAAAAACTCCAAGCACTTCATATGCTTGAATCTTTTATTTAATCCATGATTTATTTGGAAATAATTTTGGGGTTATACTTTCTTTAAAAAAATTTTTATTAGTTCTTTGAGAACGTTGTACAATGTGTTTTGATCACATTCACCCCCTTAATTCTTCCGAGATCTACCTCCCCTTCCTTACCCACTCAACTCTGTGTACTTAAAAAAAAATAAATAAAAATTAAAAAAAACCCTCTAAGACCAATTTGTGCTGCCCCAATATTCTTGGATGTCTGGTCTTCCACTGGAGCACGGTTGACTTAGGTTGATTTACCAGGAACACTTAGACAAAGCCGTCTCTCCCTCTCCCAGCAGCTGACAATTGCAAATAGCTCCACAGCTAGGGGCGGGACGGTGTGCTCAGTTCCTCTCTCCAAGCTGGGGTTTGGTCTGGCTTGGACCTGCACAGGGCTTGTGACTGCGGTCACAACTGCCATTAGCACACGTGTGCAGCTGCCTGCTGTGTCCAGAAGATAGTGTTTCCTTGCGGGCTTCTGCCACCTCTGGCTCTCACACTCTTCCCCTCCCTCTTCTTGCAATGATCCCTGAGCCTTGGGAGACAGGATACAATTAATATGTATGTCAGAAAAAAAAATTTTTTAATATGAGAAACTGAGGCTTCAGAAATGGTAGGCAATTTCAAGGATACAAAAAAAATGTGTTTGACCCTGTCTTTTGAACGAAGCCCTCAATACTCGGGGGAAAATTTCCATCAGGGCTCACTCTAGCCACTCAGCACACAAGAAACCTCTGGTTTTTGCAGAGTACCCAGTGAGGAGCTGACAGATGTTGCTGTTCAGGGACTGAGGTTGGTGCCGTTTTCCCTGGATCCATCCTCTTGCCTCTAATTCTAGAAAAACACCCAAAATACAAGCTTCCCCCATTTGCTGGATCCATATTCGTCTGGCCTATGGAACTTCCTGATTTTGGAAAATCTCACTGTTTTGTGGTCAGGTTTATAGAAGGGACTATTTTTTTCTGAGCACAGTGAGAGTCTTAATGGTAATGTGGGGCCTCTGGCAAAGATGTTAATACCAGGTAACTTGAGGTCAAGTGCCCCTTGGTACTCTCTTTCAGAAGCCCTGACTGCAGCCCCAAAAGGAGGCCCTGTAGCTTCCTTAAGGACTTTGGGTACTGATTGAGATCAGGTGGCCTCTCAGCTGGCACCAGCAGCCAGTATACTTTCCAAAGATAAGGAAACCAAATATTAGCTACCAGGAGTGTAAACAGTGCCATAAACACACCCACACCTTCTTCTCCTCCCCTCCTCCAGCCCTAGAGAAGCAGCAACCTGTTACTCCTGTCCTTCCTTTAAAGAGGAAAACAAGGAACGGAATACAGCCTGACAAGCCTGAGAGACTTGTCTAGCTCAGATGGGTTCTCCTAGAGAGAAAGGCTTCTTCATTCCCCACATTGAATTGGGGCACATTCCCTGATTTCTTCATGACTCCCTCAAATAACCTCACCTGTCTCAGCACCTTGACTTGGCCTCAAATTATAAGCATACCACAATGGGACTACAATCTCTAATCGTTGTTTATATGGCTCCAGGATCCGGTTTAGTGAGTGTTTTCCAACCCCTTTGATGTTGGTTCTACGTCTTGTGTATCAAACAATAGCTCACCTTAGGACTCCACATCCTGTATCTTCAGTGTTGCCTGGCGTGGTCCTCTGCCTAGCACATCAGAGTCCACTGGGAGCTTTTAAGAAACGTTGCCTCTCAGACGCCACCCCAGATTCACTGAGTCAGTTCACATTTTAACATGGTCCCAGGTGACTCATATGCCATTTAAAATTTGAGGTGCCTGGGGCTGGAATGGTGTTTACAAATATACAAGTTCTGTGATCCTAAGTGTGCTAAATAGTAGGTAGAACAGGCTTGTCGTCTTCTGTCCATCACAGTCTTTGGGTGGAGGCAATACTACCACTACCCTCTTTGCACGCCCTTGTATATATTATACATGTATATATTATATATAATGGCATGTTCAGGTATTTTCATTAGTAATAACAGTAGTCAGTGTAAGAATGTCATGTTAACATCCAGCTGCCACTTGACCACAATACCTGTGGCCATCCTTTCTCCTTCAGATACACACAGGCACCCTACTGAGACATTGTACGGGAATCTCTGGCTAACAGACGTCCTGTGCTGGAGGCTTCTCACCTGGGGAAGTGGGTTGACATCAAAAGGGGTACCAGTGGGCATACATTCTGTTCCCCACCTCCTACCCTGCCTCCTGCCTAGGAATCAGAGAGTCTGGCTAGAGGCATGTGCTGTGGAACCTTCCCCATCCTCAGAAAGGTATAAGAAGAGACCCAACTTTTGTCATGGGGCCCCTGATTTCCTCTCGTCAGAGCCCCTGCTATGCTATTTCTGGTGTTGGGCCCTGGACCCATGTTGTTTATTTGTCTGTTCAAGGCATTAATAATTCTTCTAATAAACTCTATACCCCGCAAATCCATTTCAGTATCCCCTCAATTCCCCTATGTGAGACCTTTCAATGAGTGTAATGACTTCTGACTTAGTTCTCACATGCTAAAGAATTCATGTGTATTAGTTTTAAATCTCCACTGTACCTGTGTTTGCGTGGAGTGCCCTAACAAAATCCTGCAGGCAGGGAGTTTCAAGTTTCATAAATCTCCCGCAGTTTCGGTGTGAGCTGGTCCAAAGTGCTGGCAGGTCTGTGTTCACCTGAGGCCTCTCTCTGTGACTCGCTGGTGGCCCATCCTCACTGTGCTCCCTTGTTGTTGTTTGGTTCTGTTTCTGATTGGTTTTGTTTTTATTTAGTTTGGAGACACTGTCTCAAATAGCCTAGGCTGTACTTGAACTTACTATATAGCTAAGGATGACCTTATACTTCTTCTTCTTCTTCTTTTTTTTTTTCTGTTTTTGATTTTTTGAGACAGGGTTTTTTTTTTTAGCTTTGGAGCCTGTCCTGGAACTCACTCACTCTGTAGACCAGGCTGGCCTTGAACTCACAGAGATCTGCCTGGCTCTGCCTCCAGAGTGCTGGGATTAAAGGCGTGCGCCACCACCTCACCAAGAAATCAAGTAACATTTAAAATTAAGATCTTGACCCTCACTGGGGCTTAATCCATTAATTATACTTCATATATGAACTTGGATAAAGTTTATATACATTTTTATGCCAACTGTTTCTTAACAGACTTCTAGAGTTTCCGCAAGTAGTAGTGGCATTTCTGGTAAAATATTTATTTATTAGTGGATCAATGCCCCCAAAAATTTACTTCCATTTATATTTGTGTGACTATTTATGTCATGTTTCACTTATCCCTTGGCTATGAAAGGCACATGGGATGTGTTATGATGAGAACTGACCTGATATTTCTTTTTTTTTTTTGTTTTTTGTTTTTCGAGACAGGGTTTCTCTGTGTAGCTTTGCGCCTTTCCTGGAGCTCACTTGGTAGCCCAGGCTGGCCTCGAACTCACAGAGATCCGCCTGCCTCTGCCTCCCGAGTGCTGGGATTAAAGGCGTGCGCCACCAACGCCCGGCTCTGACCTGATATTTCTAATCCTCCCTCCTCCACATCCGCAGTGCTGGGATGACAGGCATGTACGACCACTCCTAGTACATGTGATGTCGGGGATCTAACCCAAGGTCTCACGTGTGTCAGGCAAGCATTCTAGGCTGGTATGGGCCTAGCCCCCTAGCTGCATTCTTACGTGCTCTGTCTTCTCTATGTGCATGAATCTGATGCCTGAATGTTCAGATCTCCAGTTCTCATAAAGATACTCTAAAATATTGCTGGTTAGGACTTCAATCTATGATTGGAGTAGAGGGACAGGATTCAGCTCAAAATCGTTACCAAGTGGCAAATTCTTACCACCTTAAAAGTGAAACAGGTGCTGGGTAGTGGTGGCGCACGCCTTTAATCCCAGCACCCAGGAGGCAGAGGCAAGCGTATCTCTGTGAGTTCAAGGCCAGCCTGGTCTACAGCATTCGGCATTTGGCATTCTGCTGTGGCAAATGACTCACTATCTCTTGTCTCTTATTTTTTAATCCACAGCCCCTCGCTCGGACATGGTGAACGGGTTACGGTAGCGCGGCGTTACCGCAACAAGCATGAGCTCCAGGACGGGCTCCAAAGATGCACAGAGAAACCCTATCTCAAAAAAAGAAGTGAGGCAGGTTCCATAACAACTAATGTCATACAGCTGGAAGTCATAATGCTGGAACTGGGAGTCCTTGTGTACTTGTGCATATCCCTGATGTGTGCTATGAGTTTATGATGAGAATACAGAATCATGACTTCCGTTTTCACAAAATGTACACTTTTATGGATAGCCTTTCATTTGGGATTCCATGTGCCTTCCCTTTCTCGATGTAGAGATCTATTTTTGTGTAGTCATGCATTATTGATTGCCAAATTCAAGAGAACACTACGGCAGAGTCATTACCTTCCAAATAAAACCAGGCTCTGAATGCGGCTTTCGGAGAACTTACCCGAGGCTGCATTGGTTTTCTGCCAGTCTCAGCTGCTTTCCTATGGAATACATCTGAGTTTTGCCTGCAACTTTCTTGGTTTCTTTGAAAAAAAGTTGCTGTTTCAGCAAACCCACCTATCTTGGGATAGTCAGCCATGCTACTTCCTGATGCCATCCTTGACAGCACAGGAGATGAGGAAGGAGCAAGCATCAGTCTACACCATGGCAGAAGCTATGGGGTGGTGCAGACGGTCCTCTCTGAGTTTGCCATCTCAAGGAAGACAGAGCCGCAGCTCCTGAGAGCCAGAGCCCTTGCCCAGTGGTGAAGGAGCCCTGTCTCTAGAAGACAGTCACATTGGGGGTTATAGAGCTTCCACATATGAATTTGGAATGGTCACAATTCAGCTGATGCTCCACTGGCTCCCTCCTTTCCCCTTTTCATTTAGTCTGTGACAACAGCCAATGGGATGGGATCATCCACACGCACGGTAGATCGTTCCTCCTCCTCAGTTAAGTCTCTGTAGAAATGCCCTCACAGACAGGCCCAGAGCGTGTCTCCCAGGGAATTTCAGTCCATTCAAGTTGACAGTGAAGATTAGCCCTCACAACCACCCTTCCTTCCTCTCAGGTAACTGGATTGCTGTTCCTCTCTGTACCCACAATCCTTTGCCTGGAGCTCTTATTCATGCATTCATAATGTAATTCTATACTTCTCCTCTCCTTATCTGTCTCTTCTAAATGAGGGCTTTCTTTTCTTTATTTTGTTCTTTCAATTTTCCTTTCTTTCTTTTCTTCTTCTGTTTTTATGAGAGAGGGTCTTATATGTAGCCCAGGCTGGCCCAGAACTGAACTCATAATCCTCTTGCCTCCGTCCCTCAAAAGTGCTGAGATTATAGGTATGTGCCACATCTGACAAACTGGTGGGATTTCTTTTCTTTCTTTCATTTATTTTAGATAGAGTCTGTCCATTAGTCTTGGCTGTCCTAGAACTCACTATGCAGGCTGACCTTGAGCTCACAGAGATCTGCCGGCCTCTGCCTCCCTAAGTGTTGAGAGTAAAGGTGTGCGTGTGCCACTACTTTCGACTAGACTTCCTGACAGCAGCAACTCTCTGCAGTCTCGTGTTTACATCCCCAGGGCCCTGCTCACTGCCTGTTCTAGTTTGCTTTCTGTTACAGTGATAAAATACTGGAAACTAAGCTGGGGGAGGAAAGGGTTTATTCGATTTACAATTCTATGTCATAGCCCAACATTGAAGGAAGCCAGGGCAGAAGTTCAAGGAAGAACCTGGAGTCAAGAACAGAGCAGAGACCATGGAGCAATGCTGCTTCCTAGTTTATGCTCAGCTACCTCTCCTTTCATATACACCTCAGGCCCACTTGCCTAAGGATTGTACTACCTACAGTGGGCTGGGCCCTCCTTCACTAATTAATAATTTAGAAAATGCCCACAATCATGTCCACAGGCCCATCTGATGGAGTAAATTCCTCAGTTGAGATCCTCTCTTCCCAGGGTTGCCTAGGTTTGTATAAGTTGGCAAAAACTAATAAGGACACTGTCCATAACCTACAACATTAGATACATGATATAACTTTGATTGATGGATGCACAAAAACAAAACAAAACAAAATCACTATTGATACAGAGGCAGATGCACTATAAGGGCAATGAAGTCGAAGACTCGGGGTCCCTCCTTTGCAAGAGGAGTGACCTATGGACTTTGAGTTTATAATTTGGAGTTCTCTTCCATAAAAAGCCACATACATTCCACAGCACTTGGAACATGGAGACTGAAGGATCTCGAGTTCAGAGACAGCCTGAGCTATGCATTGAGATTATGTTTAAAAATAAAAAACAGAGAGAGAGAGAGACAGAGACAGAGACAGAGAGAGACAGAGAGAGACAGAGAGACAGAGAGAGAGACAGAGGGGGGGGAGACAGAGAGAAATAGGGAAACACACACAGTTATATTTTAGACCATATAAAATCTGACATGCCCTTGATTTGCTAAGACAGGATATTCTCTCTATACTTAATATTTCTTCCTTACTGATCACTGGAGTCAGGGGAAAGAAGCACCTCAGTTACCTTTCTCCTTCCCTGAACATTTTGGAGAGTTGTAATCTGCAGTTCAGCCATCCTTTGATCAAAGGAAATGGAAATGCTGGAGCTGTGTACCTGGCAGCATGGACCATACTGACTTCCAAAAAATCACATTAATTAAAGACAACAAGATGCCCTGTGTGAGGATCCCAGGGAATGTTTCTTCCCATTAATTATCATTCATCATTTTTATAGAGAAGGAAGGTATGGCCTCTTAGCACCTTGTGGTCCTTTCGGAGCTCAGTCATTTGCCTGGACCTTTTGTTTGGAGGGTCATTTGCTCACGAGAGCCTGAGCCATCAGGGTTGGATCTTTAAGTTATTGTCCCCTCCCTCCTTGTTTATTCTTCACTACTATTTGGAGGCAAGCTAGCCCTGCCTTGTTAATATCTGCTGCCAGTCTGCTTCTCCCTCCTCATCCATCACCATCCTGGTCCTTTGCCTCATTTTTGTGTGCAGCACTCACTGGTGTTTTTCCTTCTGTACTTGCTTGTCTTCAGTTGAGGTTCCATACGACAGCCACAATGGCCCCTGTAAACAATTCCCGATGACTGGGTGGCTTCCAAGGCTCCAGTCCTTGATGGCTTCTTGGTTACACCCAAGATGAAGCTCAGACTCTGCTCTGTTCTGTGCAGCCCTGTGCAAGCTCACCTTTCCTCCCTCACTTGTCCTCGGGATGCTGTGAGCTGAGTCCTTGTTCTTCAAAGACGGCACTCTCTGCCATCTGCATAATAAACAGCAGGGTGTACAGGCTTCCATGTCCCCACTTTCTGTCTGAATTAGTGCTGCCCAATAGAAATAGGATGTGAGCCATGTGTTTATTTTACTAGTCTGGTAGGGACATTTTTAATAAGGGTAACTGTTTAAGAGGGTAAACATTATAAAACAACAATAAAATCTCATATGCTGCAAAGGCAAAAGTGGATGAAGCCCTCCTGATATTAGAGATTGTGTTGAAATTCTTCAGTCATACAATTCACTTTTACACCTTAATAGCACTACTGGACTATGGTCACCTTCTTTTCTTTCACTTTTAAATACTATATCTATTTGGGGAGAAGCGTATGTGGAGATAAGAAAACCACTTGTCAGGGTCTGTTTTTCGCTTCCACCATCTGGGTCTGTGGAATCAAACCGAGACAGTCAGGCCTGAGAGGCCTCTTTTGCCAACCTTCTTGGTTATCAGATTGGGATGTCACTTGCTCTGACACTCCCTGGCCTGTACTCAGCACCCTCGTCTTTCACTACAGCGTCCCATGTTTAACCTGATCACATTACTTTCTGCACTGTGATGCAGCAGCTGCCTGCTCGCTTGTCTTTGTTTCTTGTTAGATTCTGAGCTCCTTGACAATGAAGACTTTGTCTAATTCATTTCTGTATCATCAGCATCCAACAATCCAAGCCTAAAATATTTGCTTAGTTTGTTTGTTTGAATGCCTAAACAACAATCCTCTGTGGACCAATACAGTACTGCAGGATCAGGTCCCTCACTCACTATGACCTCATCTCATACTATACCCCTTTTTGTTCTCTGCTCCAAACACATCGGCCTCCTTTCTATTCTTCGAATAACTGAAGTCTGAGCTAACCTCAGGGCCTTTGCCCTGTGTGCTTTTTCTGGAAAGCCCTTCCGGCGAGGGTATGTTGGTGTGATGGGTTCTCTTTTTGCCTCTGACACCTCATTAAAGCTTTTTTCCTTGAAAGCTTTCTAAAAAGAACACACAAAAACCACTCACTTTCTAATTCTGTCACAATTTTTTTTTAAAGCAAGTTTTTCATTACTATTTGGAGTGTTGTTTTGTTGACCTGATCTCCCCAACAGAATAAAAATTTCCTGAAATAAATCTCTTCTGTTGTGTTTGGTCATATATTCTCCTAATGTAGTGTCTGACATCTAAATACTGGTTGACAGCAAGAAAGTCTATCTAGGGCAGTGGAGGGAAAGGAAAAAGACAAGATGCTCAGAATCTGAGTCCGGTTTCCCTATTTCTCCCATTTAAAGTTTTACAACGTCCAAGTGGCTTGGAAAGTCTGAGCATGTCTGATTCTCTGCCCCTACAGTCAAGGTATGCCTGCTTCTCTAGAGAAGGGTTGGAGGAATGGAATGCAGCTGCTGCAAGCTTCTGTGGCAGTTGATAAAGATGGCCAGAAGGAGATGCAGGACTTCAGCAGGACCCATTGAACAAGGAGGGCAGGTAGGAAGGCCCTCAAGCAGAGTAGCCACACTGGAGTTGGCTCCCCCTGAGCCTTGAAAAGCATTGAGATAGTGCAGAGAATGCAGGAGCAGAAGGCCAGACTCTGTGTTGATCACACGGGACAAGGGCAAGCTACCAATGCTCAGCCCCCTCAGCTAAGTAGAGACAATTCTATTCACAGCACAGTGAAAGACAACCTGACATGACCTGTGTGAAAGTAATTTGTGAGCCACAGAGTGTTTGAAAAGTTGTGGGAAGCATTTCCCATGAGTTCTCTTGTCTGCCCACCTTACACCTTTAATCATTGGATTTATTGA
>CABHPH010106401.1:4752-26951 GCA_902168325.1 Peromyscus nudipes
CCATCCATCCATCCATCCATCCATCCATCCATCCATCCATCCATCCATCCATCACTCATATATCATCCATCCATCCACCCATCATTCATCATCCATCCATCCATCCATCCATCCATCTATCCATCCATCATCCATCCATCCTTCCATCCATCCATTTTTTCACACATCCACCCACTCACCACGTAGTTTCTGAGTACCTCTATCCCAGGCATGTTTTCTAGCTGAGTGGCCTTAGGTACATTTCACACTTCTCTGACTCTCAGTTTCTATCTCTGTAACATCTGGACAGTAATGCTTATCCTAAGCACATATGTATAAATTATGAGAGCCCATGTAGGCAAAGTACTTAGCACCTAGTTAGGTGTTCATGGAGGGCAATTTCTTTCCTCTTCCTTCCCCCCCATTCCCTTCTCTTCTTTTCTGCTCATAATGAGATCCCATTAGGGAGTGAGACCAGTGCTTTATAGGAACATCCTTTGTCCTGCTCAGCAGATGTACATGTTGTCTACAGAAGCACACCCATACATGCATGTGTGTACATCTATGTCCACTGCCTCTGCTCATGACTCCTAGGTCCAGCACCAATGTGAGCTTTGAAACCAAGGAATTCAGCATAAATAAGCCAAAGCACCTGTCTGGAGTCTGCTCACAGGGAAGCTGGTTGTGTGTTCTGTGAGTCCCCAGGCTCAGGCTGAACTTTGTCCTCAGTGGTCTGGGGGTTTGGTCCACAGGGACTCCAGAAAGGAGATCCAGGTAATATGGGCAGGATCTTGGTGTTCTGGGCAGGATCTAGACAGCCTCACAGGGCAATGCCCTCATTCCTTCCTGTGATGGTGTCCTTTCTGTCTTCTCAGACAGTGGCTCTCCTGACTGCTCCTCCCAGGGACCTTCTGGGTGTTGCTGGAGAAAATGAAGCCCCCAGAGGCTCTTACAGCAGCTTAGAAGGTTACTGGAGCATGTGGTGTAGGACAGCGCTGGTTTCCTGCAGAGACACAAGCACAGGTTAGAGCTGGGGTGGTGTCAAATTGACACACACATGGGAAGGGGAACCCTCAGTTGAGGAAATGCCTCCATCAGATTGGCCTGTGAGCATGTCTGTGGGGATCTTCCTTGATTGTTGCTTGCTGTAAGAGGATACAGCCCACCGTGGGTGGTACCATCCCTAGGCAGGAGGGCATGGGCTTTGTTAGAAAGCTATAAGCAAGCCAGAGTGAGCAAGCCATTTAGCAGCTGTCTTCTGTTGGTTTCTGCTTCAAGCTCCTGTCTTGAGTTCCCGCCTTGGCTTTCCACCATGATGGACTGTCACCTGTAAGATAAAATGAACCATTTTCTTCCCAAGTTGCTTTTGGTTATAGATACCCCCCGCCCCAGCAACAGAAAGCAGGCTAGTAGAGCAGGTGGTCAATGAGACAAGCCCATGGGGCCAAGGATGAACCTCTCTGCTGTACTTCCACTAAGCCTGGACCTGGAATAAGTGGTGCGGGATGGCAGGGATTCTCTTCCCTGCCTAGAGCAGTTCACAGTCAGCAGCAGCAAGGAGAATCATTCAGGAGCCTTGCCTTCAAATCCCAGCTCTGCTTCTGCATGCTGCATTGACACGGTCAGTTCTGATCCTCTGAACCTCGTGTAGAGCTACTCATAGCTACGTTCTCCAACTCGGGTAAGAACTCGTTGTTATAAAACACACCTGAACAAATGCCTTGTGCAGGAGGGGCCCAGGTAATGTGTGCTATGTTTGTATCTTTTTAAAAGTCTTGCAGTGCTGGGGATGGAGCCCAGAGATGTTTCATGCCTGTCTTGCATGAGCTGGGAAAGTTTGGGAAAACACCAAAGTTTTGCTGCCATCCAGTGGGGTAATCAGGCTCACTGCTCCTTCTTCCAACAGAGGGGAGGGAAGAACGCTGTACTTCCTGCACACTTCCGCCTGTCACAGGGTGGCTAGGGCTGTGGATGCCTGACTTCGCAAGGCCCTGTGAACAAAGACACAGCTGGTTCCCAACCTCCTCCTAAGTGTGGCACTCTGACCGAGCTCCTGCTGGGAACCCCCAGGTGGCCCTGTCTCTCTCTCCTAGCACATTGCACCTCTAACTGGACAGCAAGGTCATGCCTGTGGCATTTTGGAGGTTATTGTTACCACGTGAGCAATGTACATATTTGGCCAAGCTAGCAGGGAGGTATCTGCCCTTGGAAGAACATTCCAGGGGTTCTGAGAAAGCACTTCTTGCTGAAATTACTAGAGAAGCTACCTCGAGCAGAGGGTAACTAGCTTTTGTCCTCTATGGAGCCTTGTAATTAATTACCCAAGAAATGCTGCTTGGGAAACATTACATGTTCACAGTAAAATGCCAAAACATAGAGAACAAAAAGACACAAATAAACAACTCAAATAAACCCCTCCTCCAGCAAGTCTTTCTATTACACAGTTCAGTTATTAGATATTTTTGAATGAAATACATCAATCATCCAAACAGATTCTATTTAAAGTGCCTATACCTGATTTAAAGAATGTTTAAATTAAGAACTCTAACTCACCAGCACCTGATTCACTTCAGCAAATATTTCTATTTTCCTCTGCTTACATTTCTTATGTAGATGTATCATGTTTTACGACTTTCTCTGCGGCTGACATTTTTGTTCTTGCCTCATTACCCTAAGACAGATCTCTCACAGAACTTGAAGTACAACCTTTTGGGTAGGCTGGCTGGCTCACAAGTTCTGGAGACCCACTTGTCTCCACCCCTCCATGCTGGGGTTATAAGCACATGTGACCATGCCTGGCTTTTTAATGAGTGTTCTGAGGATTCGAACTGAGGTATAGCAAGAGGTCTTACCCCCGGAGCCAATCCCTTAGCCCCTGTTTTCCTTAATTTTAATAGCCACATTTATCTATTTCCCCTTCTGGGTTTGTTTACGAAATCCTTGACATCTCAAGGTCATCAAAGTATCCCATATCTGGAATTGGCTTTTGTGTGTCACATGACATCCAATATTATTTTCCCATTTTCCTTCCTGACCCCTCCCATTCCCATTTTTAAAGCAAATAATTTTCTTACCTATCTGTGTGAGTTTCTTCACCTGGTCTTTGTTTCCCTTCTGGTGGACATGGAATTGCTTCCAATGTTACTATCGTTCTTAATTTCAGCAAAATCTGTGAAAATGTCCTTCTCCATTTTTCAGCCATTGACTTGTTTTGATAAGTTTTGCCAGAGTTCTCCAAAGAACTACTTTTGGGTTTGCTGTTCTTCTTTTGATTAAGGCTTTGTCTTTTGTTTTACCCATGTCTACTCTGTTGTTATTTGCTTTATTGTGTTGATCTTCTTAACTTTCTAAATTGGACATTTAGTTCCTAAACTCAAACTCATGTTTCAGGCTCTAAGCATTTACATCTGCATCTCCCTTTGAGGGCTGCCCTCAGGAACACGGTATGCTTTGTCATGTTTTCACTGTTGGACAGCTTAAAGGTTTTTCTCTTCATCCCACAATCTACTAAGGAATGTGCTTGCAGGCTGGTAAAGGTTTCTTTTGCTGTTAATTTTGTCATAGTTAGAGGAATGCTCTATGAGCTGTAGCCCTGGCTAGCCTGGATCTTGCTATACAGCGCTGGCTGGCCTTGAACTCACAGAGATCCACCTGCCTCTGCCTCTGAGACTAAGGGTGTGTGCCACCACACCCAGCTCTAGTTAACGTTTACGTGTTCCTCGTATGTTTGAGAGGAATATGTTCTGTCTTTGTTGGGAAGAAGCATTTATCAGTTTATTACGCTTTCTATTGTGTTTACAAAATATTACATGCTGATTCTTAAATGTGGATAATACATTATACATTTTATATTCTATTATAATTATTTGTTCATTTCTCACAACATTACATGTTTTTAAAGAGAGGCCCTTTGGTACATCTAAGTTTAAAATTATCTTTCTGGGAGATTAACTCTCATCAAAATATGATGGTCATATTTATCTTTAATAATATCTTCACTCAGTTTATTTATATGATATTAACAAAGCTAGCTAGATTTCTTTTTGTTAGTATTAGTATATGGTATCTGATATATATGTTCTTCCTTATACTATCAATATTTTTGTTTCATATATGTTAAATCTGTTTATTATAAAAATATTTGTTTTAAAAAATCAAAAATCAAATTTGACGATCGATTTTCTTTCTTTCTTTCTTTCTTTCTTTCTTTTTTTTTTTTTGGTTTTTCAAGACAGAGTTTCTCTGTGTAGCTTTGGAGCCTGTCCTGGAACTCACTTTGTAGACCAGGCTGGTCTTGAACTCACAGAGATTCGCCTGGCTCTGCCTCCCGAGTGCTGGGATTAAAGGTGTGCGCCACCACTGCCAGGCTTCCTTCCTTCTTTCAAAAAGTACTTATTGTTATTATTGTATGTGTGTGGTGTGTGTGGTGTACAAATGCCATGGCATGCTTGTAGCAGTCAGAGGACAACTTCATGAAGTCGGTGCCCTCCTTCCACCTTTCTATGGTGTCTTCGTTAGGGTTTCTGTTGCTGTGAAGAGACACCATGACCATGGCAACTCTTATAAAGGAAAACATTTAATTGGGTGGCTTACAGTTTCAGAGGTTTAGTCCATTATCATCATAGTTGGGGGCATGATGGCATGCAGGCAGACATGGTGCTGCCTACATCTTGATCAGAAGGCATCAAGAAATGGACTGTCTCGCTGGGTGTGGCTTGAGCATAGAGGACCTCAAAGCTCACTCTCACAGTGACACACTTCCTCCAACAAGGCCACACCCACTCCAACAAAGCCACACCTCCTAATAGTGCCACTCCCTTCGGGGGCCATTTTCTTTCAAACCCCCACACGTGGCTTCTGGGGATTGTACAGCAGGCTCAGTTGAGCCATCTCACATGCACTTCTGTTGAGACAGTGTCTTACCACATAGCCCAGGCAGGCCTTGAATCTACACTCCTCGGTCTCAAGCTCCCCAGTGCTGGGACTGTAGGTGTGTGAGGCCAGGCCTGGCTCTTCATATCTTTTAATGGTTAATTTACCCTATTGACCAACGAGAAACATTTTCTGTTTCTCTCATCTTGCTTCACATTTTACATTTGCTCTGCCCTGTCTCTATGTCCCCCATCTTTTCTTGCTTTGTTTTAAATTGCCCTTTTCTTCATTCCCTTACCATGTGTCATGTGGATTTCTACCTTCTATTTTAAAATAAGGCTTTCCAAAGCATTTTGACAAGCATATGTAACTGTAAGAAGTCCAGCGGCCTAGGCCATCATCCACACGGAGCCACGCTGGGATCCCCATGCTGTGCAGACTAGATCCTCTGTTTGTAGACACCTGCAGGCTTTGCATTCTCAATTCCTGTCACAGCCCCATGGCCCATTTCTGCTTTGAGCCCCAAAACTTGGAGCAAAAGGATGTTAACTGGGCTCCGAGAGAGAACAGAGAGGGGCGGGTGTCATCATCGCGACAGCTGCCTTCCACCTTCTCGTTGTCTCCTCCGGGAAACAGCACTTTAGCTCTTCCTGGAGATCCCCACGCCTGCCGCCTGCCGGTGTGGAAGAGGTGGAGCTGGCCTCACCCCTTTGCTTTGGCTTCTTCCCTGGGTTCATGACAATTGGTTTCAAGGTAGCAGAACCAAGACCCAGTTCAGTCAGTGAAACGTAATCCTGAAATTTTCGCTGGAGCAGTCGGGTGGGGAGCCACTTCTCTATTGGGTCCAGACAGACAGGAAGACAGGAGCTTGGGCCTGCTGCAGGTCACATGGGGAGAGGGTGAGAATGAAGCCTGTTGACAGCGGGAAGCTGAACGGAGAACTGATGAAAGACCAGTTCCTGATGACCTTCAACATTGGTTTTAGCCATGCTCAAGCTACCCTTGACCTCGCAGTTCTGTGAGTCAGTTACCCCCCAAAATCCACCCTTTTTCACTGAATTTCTGCTACTAGTGCTTACCAGTGTCCAGACTAAGAATATTCCCAAATAAATGTTATTTGAATCAGCATCTTTCAACTGAAGGCGTTAGAATATATTCAGCATCAGCAGTCAGAACCTAGCATCAAGGCTCCCTCGTGAGATGCCTCCCTCACTTCCTCTCCAGGCCCCAGATTTCCCTCTGTGATAATACTAATAGCAACATCCCGGGACACCAGCATAGGGCCCTCTTCCATCACCCTCTGCTGCCTGCAGGACAGATGGCCAGACAGAACCACTGACCACTCATCCTGTGTCTGTAACTCTGCATATGTTTTCCCTAACACTTGACATGCCCTTCTTTCTTTTCCACCCCGTGGTGATGGGGCCGGAACCAGGGCCGCTGAGCATTGTTCCTGGCCCATCATTTCTTCTTTGATGACAGTTTGAACTCCTGTTTCAAGGCTGTGCAGCTGTTACCTCCTTGCTGTCTCTGAGTTCTCCTGGAGTTATCGACTCCCTCATGTTTCTGCATTTGTTTCCCTGAGCTAGCCACTGGATTGCTTCTCTGTCTCCCAGACTAAGCTAAGAATGGCATAATAGCATGTGCCGGATTTTCCTTTCTTTTTACATTTATTTACATGTATTTATTTGTGTGTGTATGTGTGTGTTGCGTGTGCCATACTGCCTATGTGGAAGTCAGGGGACAACTGTATCAGCTGGTTTGCTCCTTCTACAATGTGGGACCCAGGGATCAAACTCAGATTGTCAACTTGGCAGCAAACACCTTATTTCTCTGAGCCATCTCCCCTGGCCTGTTCTTTCATCTTCTATTCCTTGTCTGTCGTCAGAGTGTGTGCTCAGGTGTGTGAACCGACAAACGAATGTTTCCGTCAATCTCACATAGACAGCGACTCACCTGTCTTCTGACTTGTCGAGTTTAGACAGGCAGGTGTTGGAATGCCCCATCTGGTTGACTCTGAAGTCCTCACCTGCTCGCTGCCTACGTCACCTCTCACAGCTTGTCTGCAAGAGCCTTGTGAGCAGGAACCCCCAGCGTATGTATGCACAAGTGTGCATTTGTGTGCGCGCGCGCGTGTGAGTGCACGGGCAGGTATTTGTGTTTGTGGGGTTTGGAGGGGTGCTGCTGCTGCTGCCATTTCAGCAGATATCTGAGCAATAGCTCTGTCCTTGGGTGAAAATGGAAGAACCGGAAGTAGGGTTCCTGTGTTCTGTTTGATCAGTGCTTGAGTTTGATCCCTGAGACTCACATGGTAGAAGGAGTGAACTGACTCCCACAGGTTGTCCTCTGACTTCCACATGTGTGCCATGGCACACACACACACACAGACACAGACACAGACACATAGACAGGTACACACACACATAGACACACAGACACAGACACAGACACATAGACAGAAGACAGACAGACAGACAGACAGACACACACACACACACACACACACACACACAAAGTTAATGTGATTTTTAAAAACCCACAGAAAATGATTGACAAGATGCAGTACTGCCTGAATCTGTCACTGGCTGCTGCATCCTTTTCTACATCACTACCACAGTGGCAGGCACTACAAGGCAAGGGTCGAGTTTTCACAGACCATGAAACTGAGGCTCCGGGTAGGTGGAGCTGCCCCAAGTATTCTCATCAGAGGTCAGTTTGAGCCCATGCTATCTGACTCCAAATATACCTCTTTTCTATGAGGACGAGTTGCTCCTTGGGAGGCAGACTGCATGCATGTGATAGAATGGTACCCAGAGACAGCCCCAGGGACAACAAGATGGTTTGGGCTGGGTAACCAACCTCCAGTAACTCATGAGTGACAGCATACACAGATCGACAGCTGAGGTATAGAGCGAGAACAACGTGCGGACCTTTGAGTGAGCAGAAAGCAAGAGGGCATGAGCTTAGGAATGTGCATTCCTGTGTGGTTGGGTATGCACACACACACACATGTGCATGTCCAGAGCCTGGGAGTGTGTGCCTGGGAGTGAGAAGCAAGTCTGTCGTAGCATTTCTTTCTTTGAAGTGTGAGGAGAGAGTGGCATTGGGTTTTGCCTGGTACAATAGATGGGAATGCAGCAGCACCCCCAAATGTTTGGGGGTGTGAGGCTGAGGGAACAGCATGAGCTGGGGCTTGTGCTTTGAGGACTGGAGAGGGGGAAAATCTGCTGAAGAAGAAGTGGGAAGATGCAGAGGAGACAAAGGAGACAAAGAACCAGGAAGATGCAGAGGATACAATGGCATCCTTTGCCACAGTGGGATGGTCCTGACTGAGGTATGATCTACAGGCACTGGGAGCTGCTAAGGCATTGGAGCAGAGGGGTTAGTTAATTGTTTAACATTCCTGGGGTGCTCACTAGCCATATTACCCCAGGCAAGTTCCCTGTGGCCTAGTCTGGCCCTTCCCCAGGACTCCGTGTGGGGGCTGTGAGTGTCTCAGAGGATGATGGGAGGGAACTTGCCCCTCTGTTGTCTGCATCTTGACTGTCCCCAAATGTCCATGGCTTGATGGTCAGCCAGATATACTAGAGGGGTATATGTATCAGGGTGGGGTGGGGTGGGGAGTGAGCCTTTGAAAGGAGGGGCTTAGTGGAGGGAAGTTTGGACATTGGTAGCAAGCTCTTGAAGGGGAAATTTAGCCCAACTGCCTCCCCTCTGTCTGCCTCCCAGCCATGATGAGGTGAGCTGTTTGCTCTCCACCCTCCTCTGATAGACTGGCGGCCTCAGCCAGCTTACTTCACATTGAGACGCGTGAACCCAAGAAGAACCTCTCTTCTGAAGTTGCTATCTCAGCTATTCTACGTCAGTGAGAGAAGGCTGACTAATATTCCCCCTGTCAAGAAATAGTCCCCCACCACTGGAAGGGTTCAGGGGACAGGGTTTAGGCAGCTTTCACAACTGTCCTCTCTAAAGGTGAAGTGTATGATCCCACACTCATATTGAGTCTGTGCTGGGTGTTTGGGCTGGGGCTCTCTCAGCAGCCTGTTGGGTGAGCACCTGCTTGGGTATCTAGAGATGGAGATCTAGCCAAGGACATGGAGCTGTTGAGTACAGAGATGGAGGTGCAACACACCACTAGATCCAAACTCTGGGCACTGAGCAGACGGGAACCACTTAATGAGCAGTTACACACACCAGGCCTTGCTCTGGGCATTTTGTGTACTCACTCAGTCATTTCTCACACTAATGCTGGAGATGGATTACTGTGGTTTTCTTACGGAGGCGCTACAAAGGTCCAGACAAATCGGGACACTTGCCTAAGGTGACGCAGTCGGCAGGTTGGTGCTGGGTATGCTATAGAGCATGAGGCCACGGTGCTTGAAGGACAGATGAAGGTATGGAGAGCCCCGCTTCCACTTTAGCCCTTCCCCGTCTCTTTGTCACCCTGGTGTTGGACTGCTGAGCAAAAGCCTGTGAGAATCTCCAAGACCTTCCTTCACTTTTCAACTCCCAGGTGGGAAAGAGGATGTGTTGATCACATTATCTGGAAGATGAGGGCCTGGAACCCAAGGACTCAAAGCAAATAAAGGATGCAGCCCCAGGGAGTCCAGCCATGCCACACTCCATGCCAGGCTCTCCTCAGGATGCACGAAGCAGAGCTGGGGGCCAGGAGCTACATGGTTCCATTCTCTCAAATGTGGGTCTCACTCAGGCCTCCCTAGTCCTAGCCTTTTGTTCTCCTTGTCTAGTTGTTCAAACTAATCCTCTCCTGAAATTGGATTTTAAAAAATTGTGTGTGTGTGCTGTGGGATGGTCTGTATGTCAAATGCTCTGATTGGTCAATAAATAAAACACTGATTGGCCAGTGGCCAGGCAGGAAGTATAGGTGGGACTAACAGAGAGGAGAATTAAGAGAACAGGAAGCTGACTGAGGGAGACACTGCCAGCCACTGACAGGACAAGCAGCATGTAAAGATGCCGGTAAGCCACAAGCCACGTGGCAAGGTATAGATTTATAGAAACGGGTTAGTTTAAGATATAAGAACAGTTAGCAAGAAGCCTGCCACGGCCATACAGTTTGCAAGTAATATAAGTGTCTGAGCGATTATTTTATACGTGGGTTGTGGAACTGCGGGGCTTGGTGGGACCTGGAGAGAAGCTCTCCAGCAACGTGTGTGTGTGTGTGTGTGTGTGTGTGTGTGTGTGTGTGTGTGTGTGAGAGAGAGAGAGAGAGAGAGAGAGAGAGAGAGAGAGAGAGAGAGAGCATGCACATGTGTATGCCATGGTGCACATGTGGAAACCAGAGGACAACTTGCAAGAGTCAGCTCTGTACCATGTGTAGCCTGGGGATTAAACCAGAACATTCACCTTGGTGACACATGGCTTTACTCACTGA
The DNA here is from genome assembly GCA_902168325.1 of Peromyscus nudipes. Classification (NCBI taxonomy): domain Eukaryota; kingdom Metazoa; phylum Chordata; class Mammalia; order Rodentia; family Cricetidae; genus Peromyscus; species Peromyscus nudipes. The sequence continues at coordinate 14,999 of CABHPH010106401.1, forward strand.
GCCATGCCACCAGCCCCAGGATTGTTTATCTAAGATAAAGGAGATCTGGAACCGCCCCCCCACCCCCACCCCCACTCCGCCTGCTTATGAAAAAGACCCCAGAGTATCTGATACAGTTTTGGAAGTTCACGTGCTTGGATCATCTTACCCTGAGGAGGCAGGAAAGCAGCATGCCTGCTCTATCAACGGGGAACTAAAGCTTGATGAAGTCCCTCGTGTGACTCAGCTCTGGGGCTGTGAAGCCTGGGTCCAGCATTGTTCTGAGACCCTAATTTGCTCTCCAGTGTCTCAATGGCGTCAGCCTTGAAGTTAGGACAGAGGTTTTCCTTTACATGGTTCCTCCTCAGCTCCCTCAGAGAATTCTTTCTCCTTTCCCTGTTCCCACGGCCATCTTTATAGGCCAGTGGTCTGTCTTCTTGTTTGGTCTTTCCGCTCTGCTGTGGTCAGCTGACCACACAGTCACAGGACATTTCCAGGATCCTACTGCAGATGTGGCCTTGAGGAAGTGAGACTCTCAGATGTGGCTAGTGTGAGGGAGGCCCATATAGCCTGTCCTGAAGACAAAGAAAGTGGAACAAACTGCCTAAAATATCCCTTCCCTCTGGCCCAGAACTCTGTTTCTAGAAACTCAGTTTCTAGGAAAAGTCTGAAAGGAATCTGGGTGTTCTCTGTTTGAGGATATTCGTCACGGAGTTGCTTACAACATCAAACAGACACCAGGGCCTGTGAATAGGACTGATTCTTGACACACCCAGAAGAGCTTAGCAGCTGGCCAGCTGTGACCCAGGCTCGACATTCCACTTGTACCTGTTTAGAGGTGTCACAGGACAGGTCTAGAAGGGCCCAGACAGCCTGGGGAACTTACCCCAGAGGCTGGAGGTGGGTGAGTCCTGTAGTGACTGCCTTCATCATCCAGAGTCACTGGGGTCACAGATGGACGTGACAGAGCTGTCTGACAATGGACACTTAAGGTTTTCCTTCATCTGTGAAATCGTGGTCTGTCTGCTCCCTGTGCAGAAGGAGAGGAAGACTCTTATCCCAGGGGGTACCCAGGCATGTGCTGACACCCAGCGGGAGGTGCTGACGTGGTCAGCCCACTTTTCAGATGGAGGCAGTTGTGGAGAAAGTAAGTGATGCCCAGGTCAGCTGGGTGGACTTGTCTCTGGCCTGTTTTTGCCCTTCATTTGGGACAAATTGGAACTAATATAGTCAGGGACTTCCCTGCCACCTATCTGGAATGCCAGTCAGTGGGTGATGATGGCGAGTGGGTGGTCTTCCAACACAGGACTGCATCTTATGTGGGCTGTAAAGGGGTTTGCTCTGTGCCCTGCGGCTTTGGCGTGGGTCACATTAGGACAAGAAGACCTACTGGTGGTTATGTGGCTCGCTACAGGCCCCCATTCACTCCTTATCTCTAGGCAGGGAGGACCCCCCGTCCCGCAGTGAGGGGATTCTCAGATGTAGACACCCTGCAGTGTTATCCAGTCCTGGCTCCCAACGCTCTGCTATAAACAGCTTCTGTGATACATAAATACCAGTGTCACCCCAAGGCCAAGACCCCTGGGGCTCCCTGCTGTTTCTGCAAGGGCAGAACCAGCTCTTTCACAGGTGAGGAAATTGAGTCTCAGAGAAGGATGTGACCTTCTCAGGGTCACAGTCAGCAGACATTCCTACAGAAAAAGCAGAGGCACCAGGAAGCCAGGCAACCTGTTCCTAAGGCTGGGGATCTTGCTGCAGAGCCACCTTGTGCCTAGCCAATGCCCTCACTGGGCCCTGCTCTGGCACTTGTAGCTAATCATGACAAGAACAAATTTTGCTGCACTCCCTCTACACGCTAAGTGAGTCATTAGTATGAAAACCGTATTCTTCATTGTCGCTGCTAGAGACTCTTGACACATCACAGTTGGGGTTGTGGGCATAATTTCACTCCCTTGTTAAGCATTTATATGTAGTTATTGTTGGAAGAGTCCCCTGTGACTAATTCAAGTTCCCAGCTTTCAGATGAAGGGACACGAGGCTCAGGCTCAGGAGCCCACTTGAGTAACTCATCAGTGGCCTGAGACAAATCCACCGAAGTCCCAAACTTTTCAGCTCCTCTTATGTGCAGAAAGGCCGCAGGGGAATCAAATCTACTGCCTCCAGGTACTAGCACAGTGTGCCAGGCGCTGTGTGTGAACTGGTGACAACTCTCATCCCAACCACTTTAGGAAGGTGATTTTAATTCCCATTTTTCAGATGGGCAAACTGGGGCTCAGAGAGGGCAAAGCATGTGCCTAAAGTCACAGATTGTGTAGCTGGGAGTTAGTATTCACGTCTTACCCCTATACCAGCATTGGTAAATTATAGGCCATGGGTCCAATCTTACCTACTGCTTGCTATAAAAATGTAAAGTAGCACTTCATGACCCATGAAAATGTTATGCAACTGACATTTTAGTGTTCGTAAACAACACTTTACTGGGACACTGCCTCCTTCATGCATTTATTTGTTGTTCATGGCTGCCTTTGAGCTATGACGGCAGACTGAGCACAGCCGTGCATTATTTAGCAATTGACACAATCTGAGAAACTCATCGTTAGGAGATGGACCACCGTGCAGGCGTCACATTGTGTACTTATCTACTCTGAGCTGTCCTGGCCTTGCACATGCCTCATCTGTATGGCATAGCCTGTCATTCCTAAGTTAAGAAGCTGCGCAGGGCAGCACTGTGCTGAGTGGTGCAGGAAATTCCAGCAGAGTGCTAAGTATTTGTGCATCTTAACATAGACACAGTGCTGCAAAGGCACAGGCAATAGGATCTTTTCCTTCTCTGTTATAATTTTAGATATGGAGCCTGACACTCGGAAGAAAAGCTTTTCCCATCTGCTTCCTGCTGGGATGTCTTCTGTGGGGCTGGGAAGGCATGCAACTTCCAGACAGGACACACTGGCTGGTTTAGCCCAGATCATCAGGTCCCAGGGGGTGAGGGACTTCCTCTGTGCCCCCAAGCTTCATGCTGCCCTGGAGCTGGGTCCCACAGGGAAAGGGCCTTTGGGTTTTTTCCTTGTCTGCTCAGCTGAGTAAAGTCTTTTGTCTTAAATGTGAAAAGGTAACAATGTAGCGGTCCTTTCCTCTCCTCCCAGTCCCTAGAAAGGCAGTGCCTGCTGCCCTGCCTTGGAGAGAAACTGGAGAAGAGGCCTAGTCTCAGGAAGAAGGTGAAGCGGGTTCAACCTCCATCTGGCTTCAAAGGCACCATGCCCAGATGCACTATTTCCAGTGAGTGACCCTTCTGGGGCCATGACTGGTCCTCTGGACTTTTGAGGCTGTGACAGGGGTCCCCACTCCTCTTTCTGTTCTCCTTCCTCTGACTTCCTCTGAGGTTAGGAGAGTCTTCCACACTCTCTCCAGAGAAAGAAGATGAAGCCATGGCTGTCTGCTCACAGAGCAACTTTGCAGCACCTAGGCATTTGAGGCTGCCTAGAGCGTGAGAAGAAGAAGGTAGGATCTGAGTCAGCTAGGTCCCAGACACAGCCTTATACTGGGTCTTCAGCCAAGCCCATGGAGGACTGTCTGTGTCCAAAAGCCCATAGAGCCTCTCTGAGCCCACTAAACCCTCACCTTTCCTGGTGAAAGGGAACAGGGCTTAGAAGGAAGGAAGGGAGGGAGGAAGTAAGCAAGCAAGGAAGGAAGGAAGCAAGGAAAGATGGAAGGAAGGAAGAAGGAAAACAAAGACAAAAAGAATGGACAGAGGAAGACCAGGCGCAGGGAAAATGGACTTTTGAAGGCATCATGGTAAATGAAGGAAGCAAGGCACAAAATGTCCAGGATCAGAAAATCTACAGAGACAGGGGACTTCCCTTGAGTTAGAGGATTCAGAAATGAGCTGCGGGAATTGGGAGGTGATAACAAAAGGGAACAGGGTTCCCTTGTGGGGAAGATAAGTGCTCCAAAATCGGCTAGGACAGTGGAGAGGGTCTAGACGGAACCACTGGCGTGTGCACTTTCAGTGGGTGGGTTGATAGTATCTGAACTGATGTGGAGAAAATGGGAAAGAAGATGAAATATAGACAGAAAAGAGGAAGGGATGGATGACAAGGTAAAGAAACACCTTTGTTCACAAGCCTGCCATATGCCAGGGATGCTAAGGGCCTGCATCTTTACTCTCAAAGACAGAGTTGTCACTACTTTATAGACTGGAAAGTGGACCTCAGACTGTCAAGTGTCACCAACCAGCAAGTTAGAGGCACCATAACTCATACTGAGTCTACCCAACCTCCAGACAGCTGACATCAGGGCAGAGAGGGGGACCTGTCCTACACAAGGCAGCCAATAGGACTCCAGAGACAGGGGCAGCCACTGTCCTTTAATATGTGGAGAAGAGTAGTTAAGAAATGATGACATTGAGAGGTGAGCAACTGTTCTCCCAGCTACACTGCCCCAATCTCTAGCCCATCCCCCCCCCCAGGAAGCGGGCCAGCAGGTAAGAGACCTGCAGGCAGGTCGCTCCTCCACCACCACCACCCAGTGGACTTGGTAACCTACAAGACCCACTCTGCCACCCAAACCCACCAAACTCGTTATCCTCCGCCTGTCCAACCATCCCCGCAACATCAGCAGCCCCTAGAGGCACAAGCACTACCTGCATCAATTGACAGGAAATAATCTGAGGGCTGGAATCAATAAAATAGAAACAAAGAGAACAATACAAAGAATCAATGAAACAAAGAGTTGGTTCTTTGAGAAAATCAACGAGATAGACAAATCCTTATCCAAACTAACCAAAAGGCAGGGAGAGAACATCCAAATTAACAACATCAGAAATGAAAAGGGGGATATAATAACAGACACTGAGGAAATCCAGAGAATCATCAGGTCATACTTCAAAAACTTGTACTCTACAAAATTGGAAAATCTAAAAGAAATGGATATTTTTCTGGATAGGTAACATGTACTAAAGTTAAATCAAGACCAATGACCCCTAAGGAAATAGAAGCAGTCATTAAAAGTCTCTCAAGAACAACAAAAAAATCATCCACCATGATCAACTAGGCTTCATCCTAGAGATGCAGGAATGGTTCAACATACAAAAATCTGTCAATGTAATCCACCATATAAACAAACTGAAAGAAAAAAAAACCCCACATGATCATCTCATTAGATGCTGAAAAAGCCTTTGACAAAATCCAATACTTCTTCATGATAAAGGTCTTGGAGAGCTCAGGGATACAAGGAACATACCTAAACATAATAAAAGCAATATACAGTAAGCCAACATTCAACATCAAATTAAATGGGGAGAAATTCAGTGATTCCACTAAAATCAGGAACAAGACAAGGCTATCCACTCTCTCCATATCTACTCAATATAGTACTTGAAGTTCTAGATAAAATAGTAAGACAACAAAAGGAGGTCAAAGGGATACAAATTGAAAAGGAAGAAGTCAAACTTTTGCTATTCGCAGATGATATGATAGTATACATAAGTGACACCAAAAATTCTACCAGGGAATGCCTACAGATGATAAACACCTCCAGTGATGTGGTGAGATACAAGATTAACTAAAAAAAATCAGTAGCCCTCCTATATACAAATAATAAATGGGTTGAGAAAGAAATCAGAGAAACAACACCCTTTACAATAGCCACAAATAATATAAAATATCTTGGGGTAACTCTAACCAAACAAGTGAAAGACCTGTATGGCAAAGACTTTAAGTCTTTGAAGAAAGAAATTGAAGAAGATATCAGAAGATTGAAAGATCTCCCATGTTCTTGGATAGGTAGGATTAACATAGTAAAAATGGCAATCTTAATAAAAGCAATCAACAGATTCAATGCAATCCCCATCAAAATCCCAACATAATTCTTCAGAGACCTCAAAAAAATAATACTCAACTTCATAGGGAAAAACAAAAAACCCAGGATAGCAAAAACAATCCTGTACAGTTAAAGAACTTATGGAGGTATCACCATCCCTGACTTCAAGCTCTACTATAGAGCTATAATAATAAAAACAGTTTGGTATTGACATAAAAACCAACATGTGGACCAATGGAATCGAATTGAAGACCCCGACATAAATCCACACACATATGAACACCTCATTTTTGACAAAGAAGCCAAAAATATACAATGGAAAAAAGAAAACATCTTCAACAAATGGTGCTGGCATAACTGGAAGGCAACATGTAGAAGAATGCAAATAGATCCATATCTGTCACCCTGCACAAAACTCAAGTCCAAGTGGATCGAAAACCTCAACATAAATCCAGTTACACTGAACCTGATAGAAGAGAAAGTGGGAAGTAGCCTAGAAAGCATTGGCACAGGAGACAGCTTCCTGAATATAACACCAGTAGCACAGACACTGCGATTGACAATTAATAAATGGGACCTCTGGAAACTGATAAGCTTCTGTAAAGCAAAAGACATGGTCAATAAGACAAAATGGCAGCCTACAGAATGGGAAAAGATCTTTACCAACGCCACATCTGACAGAGGGCTGATTTCTAAAATACATAACAAACTCAAGGAGCTACACATCTAAATACCAAATAATCCAATTAAAAAATGAGGTACATATTTAAAGAGAGAAGAATCTCAAATGGCCGAGATACACTTAAAGAATTGTTCAACATTCTTAGCTATCAGGGAAGTGCAAATCAAAATGACTCTGAGATACCACCTTATACCTGTCAGAATGGCCAAGATCAAAAACACTAATGACAGCCTATGTTGGAGAGGATGTGGAATAAGGGGAACACTCCTTCACTGTTGGTGGGAGTGCAAATTTGTACAGCCACCTTGGAAATTAGTATGGTGGTTTCTTAGAAAAGTGGGAATCAATCTACTTCAAGACCCGATGATACCACTCCTGGGCATATACCCAAAGGATGCTCAATTATACCACAAGGACACTTGCTCAGTTCTGTTCATAGCAGCATTATTCATAATAGCCAGAACCTGGAAACAACGTAGATGCCCCTCAACCAAAGAATGGATAAAGAAAATGTGGTACATTTACACAATGGAGTATAACTCAGCAGTAAAAAACAATGACATCATGAAATTTTCAGTTAAATGGATGGAACTAGAAAAAAAAAATCATCCTGAGTGAGGTAACCCAGACTCAGAAAGAAAAACACGTTATGTATTCACTCATAAGTGGATAGTAGATGTAAAGCAAAGGATAACCAGGCTACAATCCACAGCCCCAGAGAAGCTAAGTAACAAAGAGGACCCTAAGAGGGACACAAGGATTGTCCTGGGAAGGGGAAATAGATGAGATCTCCTGGGTAAACTAGGGGTGGGGGCAGGTAGAGGGGAGAGGATGAGGGATGGGAACATGAGGGATCAGGATGGTCGAGTTGGGGGAGGGATGGAGAGGGAGAGCAATGAAAGAGATGTCTTGATATAGGGGCCATTATGGGGTTAGGGACAAACCTGGTACCAGGGAAATTCCCAGGAATCCACAAGGATGACCCCAGCTAAGATTCCTAGCAATAGTGGAGAGGATGCCTGAACTGGCCTTCTGTAATCAGATTGGTGAATACCCTAACTGTCATCATAGAACCTTCATCTAGTAACTGATGGAAGCAGATGCAGAGATCCACAGCCAAGCACTGGGCCAAGTTCCAGGAGTCCAACTGAAGAGAGGGAGGAGGGATTATATGAGCAAGAGGGGTAGTCAAGATCATGATGGGGAAACCCACAAAGACACCTAACCTGAGATAATGTGAGCTCACAGTCTCCAGGGAGCCTGCATGGGACCAACCTAGGCCCTCTGCATGTGGATGACAGTTGTGTAGCTTGGTCTGTTTGTGGGGCCCGTAGCAGTGGGACCAGGGCCTATCTGTAGGGACAAGGGGCTGGCTAAAGAAACCCACCCTGACCCTGGAGCCCAGAACTAGGGAAAGATGGCTCAGATCAGGGCAGAAAGAAAGAAACACAGTTTGGCTCAGTCAGATCAGAGTTATCTCTGCCCCTGACCAACTGACGTGTGAAACCAACCAATCACAGAGCAGGATAGTAGAACTCTGGGCCTGGGGTTGATTCTACCCCCAAGACTTCCTGTGTAAACCACCCTGCCTAGTCAGTTAAAAAAAAAAAGGCTGTTTTCTCCAACCTGGTAGAGGCAGCTATTCTCCTGGACTCCTCCTTCCCAAATAAATCTCTTCCTCAAAAGAGTTTTTTGGGTGTGAAGATCTTCATTCACTGGCGTAGAGAAGATCCTTGCTGAGACATCCCCAGTGGACAAAACAAGGGAGAACTGAAAGAGGAGGGCAAGGAGGAGCTGAACAGAAGATCTTTGCTGAGACGTCCCTCAGTGGACAGAGAGAACTAAAAATAACACTTTTCTCTGGAGCTGGAGGAGATTGCTGTATTTCTGCAGGGGTTTCCCCTTTTGCAGAGTGAAGCAAAAGAAGCAACATCTTAGGCCAGAGAAGCAAAGCTCTGCTAGGAAGCCCCCTTAAGTGGGGGCTGAGCAAAGCTCAGCTGTAGAGGCTCTCCAGGAGAGGAGTAGGATTGCTATATCCTGCGGGGAGACCATCCCCCATCACACCAGGTATACCCTGACTTTCTGGAAGAGTCAGCATACCCTTCCCTGCTGAAGCAGTTCCAGGCCTGACTCTCCCAAGAAGTCAGAAAAATTTCCCTTCCAGAGTTGAGCTGCTTCTTTGCAGTTCCAACTGTCAGGGCTGTGCTAAACAGCTCGAGGTGTCCAGGACACCTTCAGGGCAGAGCTGTTGTTCTGAGCAGCTCAAGGTGTCCAGGATACCTCGCCCTCCAGGACTGAAATGTCTCCTTGCATTTCAACCATCGGAGGTGTGCTACACAGCTCCAGGTGTCTGGGACACCTTCAGGGCAGAGCTGTTGTTCTGAGCAGCTCGAGGTGTCTGGATTACCTTGCCTTTCAGGGTTGAACTGACTCCAGTTCAGTCATCAGAACTGTCCTAAGCAGCTCAAGGTGTTGCCTGACTCCCCAGGTAGTCAGGACACCTTTCCCCAGAGTTGTAAAACTCACCTTTTGCAACCAATTTACCTACATTTTTGGTGCCGAAACCCGGGACACCAAACTCACAGAGTTGCAAAATGTGCAGTGTACCTACACTATCCCTAGCGCATGAGCCAGCTTTTTGGAACCTATTCGCTATGGTGGGATGCCTTGCTTAGTCTTGATACAGGGAGGAAGAGCTTGATGGTGCTTCAACTTGATATGCCATGCTTTGTTAACTCCCACGGGAGGCCTTACCTCTTCTTATTGGAGAAGAAAGTGGAGTAGATGGGGGAAGGGAGTAGAAGGGAGGGGGGGGGGGGGAGGGAACAGGAGGATAGGAGGGAGGGGAAATTGTGGTTGGTATATATGATAAATTAAAAAAATAATTAAAAAATGATGAAATCAGTGTACCAGAAATCTAGCCCATGTCAGAGAATCAGATGATGAAAATAAACACATTGAACCTTGAACTGGTTCAACACTCTTGAACCAGCCAAGTTTAGTGCCATGCACAAAACTTGCCTTCTTAGTAATGGCTCCTCTGGGGAGGTGTGTCTGTCAGACATGAAGCTCTGGAATGTCCATGGACTTTGCGGCCTCGTCTCCAGAGAATGAACTTACAGGAAGCAAAGCACGTCCTTTGCTCCCTGCTCCCACCCCTGCCCCCCTGCATAGTAAGGTCATGCTGTGGGGAAGGGTCTGTGGATGGCTATCCTGCCTAGAGACACTTTTCCGGCCATTGCCATGTGCCTTAACTCTTCCAGGCCCATCTATGGTAACTGGTGGAGGTGGGTGGGGCCGTAAAGGCTTCCCATCTGAGGCTTTGTGACTCAGAGACAGCCCTGTATGCTTCTGTGAGATCCGCCCCTGGCATCAAGGCTTGGAGGAGAGCCCGCTGTGGCTTGATGTACAGAAAAGGGAACAAGCTCTCTCTGAGCTTTTCTAGGCTCCCAAACTTCCCTCTTTGAGGTTTGGTTTCCTGATGTCTACAGTGGGGTGACGTTAATTATTTCTCAGGGTTTGCATAGACCCAGGACAAGAATTTATCTGGACATTTGCCAGCAAGCCAGACACAGGGCTGGCTGTCAGGAATCCAGTAGTCAACAACATGGGCAGGGCCTGGCCTCCGGGAGCTTACGTCGTAGGGGAGCAAATGTGACACCAATTGAGGCTGGGACAGCGTCTTGCAGTCTGGGAGTGCCAACTGTGTGCACGAGAGAAGATGAGTGTGACTGTAGGCGCCAAGTAGTACAGAGCCTTGGTGGCTGGGTTTGGCTTTCGTTCCAAAAGCAACAGAAGGGTTGGCCATAATCAAGTCACTTTTAGAAAGGTCTTGTGTGGCCCTAGAGGGAAGGAAGGTAGACTCAGGGACTGGAGGCTCTTCGGCAAGACGAGGGTTGGAAGGTGAAGGAGAAGGTACCTGGCTGGTTCTCCAGCCCTTGAGGCGCCTGGTTGTTGTCAAGCCAGGGATAGAAACACAGGGGCTCCACTGGAATGAGGAAGTGCACGCTCAGAAGTGTGATAGGCTGGGTGCCCATGAATCTTATCTCCCCAGAGATTGTGGGAGCAAGTGAGTCAGAGAATAAGACCCAAAGGGTCTAGCCTCTCTGCCTGCTCTGCACTAAGATGGGTCAAAGCCTTCCGATGCCTCAGCTTCCCCTTCTGGTATCTACAGGACTGTATCTGAGGCATTTGTCAAAAGCAGAGCCAAGTTCAAGTCCAGGTGTTGGTTGGTGGTCAGAGCACAGGCTTGGAGGACAGACAGGCGTGGATGGGAATCTTAGTTCTATCACATCTGAAATAGTGGTGGCCGGACGCCAGCCGGTTCGTCTCTAGGCAGCTGCTGTTGATTCAGGGCTGCCCTGTGAGAAGCACAGCTCATCTGAGCGGGTGTGTGGGTGTGTGTGGGTGTGTGTGTGTGTGTGTGTGTGTGTGTGTGTGTGCTCTGCTCACTGCTGTGTAGTGACAGGCATCCAACAAAGGCTTTGGTAAACACTCACTTCTAGTGAGGCTCACTTCTAGTGATGGAGTCAGGCAGGTGAGGTGCTCCCACAAGAGGGCTGAGGAAAGGGGCAGGCAGAGCCTCAAGCTAGGAGCTGGATGCCCGGGCACAGAGAAGGTAGGAACAGCCGGGTTGGTTGACCTCTTTCCTGGGGTCTCCACCCTCTCCACTCAGGAGAGTCTGGGTCAGTCCCCTTCAGGATTCTTTCTTTCTTTTTTTTTTTTCTTTTTCTTTTTTGTTTTTTTCAAGACAGGATTTCTCTGTGTAGCTTTGCGCCTTTCCTGGAGCTCACTTGGTAGCCCAGGCTGGCCTCGAACTCACATTGATCCGCCTGTCTCTGCCTCCTGAGTGCTAGGATTAAAGGCGTGCGCCACCAACGCCTGGCCCCTTCAGGATTCTTGGCAGAGTTAAAGGCTCTGGGTAAGTTCTGCTCTTGCCCTCAGATACAGAGCAGGAAGGACAAACTGTCAGTCAGCAGGAAAGACATGCAGAAGGTCACAACTGCCCAGGCAACTCAGAGAAAACTAACCACTGACTATTCTTAGTCTCCTGCAGTTCTATCTAGAGTGTGCGGGTTCCTCTGACCCTCCGCCTGCTCCACCAAGCCCATCTGCCCACTGTTCCCAGAGACTGAAGACAGATCACAGTTGAGCTCTGGCCCTAATCTGCCGCTGCTATGAGTGAGCCAGGCAAGCACCGCCTCTCAGCTGGTATCCAGAGCGACTCTGGGGACAGAAGAAAATGTGGACCTCCAGACCCTGCCAGGTGCCCAGCACCCAGAGAGTACACAGAAGTGGGGCTGCTAGGAACTCCCCAGCTTGTGTCACCTGGGACAATCTACTGGACTCCGAGCCTTAGTTGCCTGTCTATGAAGTGGAGATTAGGAGCTAGAGAGCCACTTAGTGTACAAAAACCTAGTTTGATCCCCAGCATCCGAGTCAGATGGCTCACAACTGTCTATAACTAGTTCCAGG
>CABHPH010106404.1:984-11792 GCA_902168325.1 Peromyscus nudipes
CTCTGGACTTTCTTTCTTTCTTTCTTTCTTTCTTTCTTTCTTTCTTTCTTTCTTTCTTTCTTTCTTTCTTTCTTTCTTTCTTTCTTTCTTTTCTTTCCTCCCTCCATCCCTCCCTCCCTTCCTTCCTCGCAGCCCCCTACTTCTTTTTGGTTTTTGAGACAGGGTTTCTTTGTGTAGCCCCGGCTGTCATGGAACTTGGGTCTGTAATCCAGGCTGGGCTCAAACTCATAGAGATCCATCTACTTTTGCCTCCTGAGTGCTGAGATTAAAGGCATGCACCACCACCGCCCAGCAAACTCAAAGGACTAACTTTTCTTTTCTGTAATCCAGGCTGGGCTCGAACTCATAGAGATCCATCTACTTTTGCCTCCTGAGTGCTGGGATTAAAGGCATGCACCACCACTGCCCAGCAAACTCAAAGGACTAACTTTTCTTTACCTTCATAATTGCTGGGTTTTTGTTGTTGTTTGAGACAAGGTCTCACTATGTAGCCTTGCCTAGCCTGGAACTTGCTATATGAACCAGCTAACCTCAGACTCATAGGCTCTTTCTGCCTCTGCTGCTGCCTGACAGCTGGTATTAAACACATGTTCCACCATGCCTGTCCTCATAATCTGTTGTGGAATATTAATTTAAGATGTGTTACATTTGTTTATATTGTGAAACATTTGTTTAATGATGCAAAGATGTGTTGCATTCTTTTGTGTTTAACTGTGAAGCTGTGTTACTTTGCTTGTCTAAAACATTTGATTGGTCTAATAAAGAACTGAAAGGCCAATATCAAGGCAGGAGAAAGGACAGATGAGGCTGGCAGGAGAGAGAATAAATAGAAGGAGAAATCTAGGAGGAAAGGAAGGAGCAAAAAGAGAAGGAGAGGAAGGCCCTGTGGGCCAGCCACCCAGCTACACAGTAAGCCATGGAGAAAGAAGTAAAGAAAGGTATACAGAAATAGAGAAAGGTAAAAGTCCAGAGGCAAAAGGTAGACGGGATAATTTAAGTTAAGAAAAGCTAGCTAGAAACAAGGCAAGCTAAGGCTGGGCATTTATTAGTAATAATAAGTCTCCATGTGTATTTATTTGGGAGCTGGGTGGCAGGCTCCCCAAAGAGTAAAGAGTAAAAACAACCAACAACAATAATCTCTCTCTCTCTCTTTATTTTCAAAGAAAAAGAGTTAATCTAATCTAATGCTTGGCCTTATACCAAATCTAGAGAATGATCATTTCTAGACATAGAGAAGCTGTTTGTTTTTGTTTCTTAATTTTAATGAGAACCAGGCTCACTTTGAACTCAACTCTCTATGATGCCCCCAAAGTTCTGATCCTCTTGCCTCCACCTCCCAAGATTACAAGGATGTGTCACTAGGCCCAGTTTAGGCAGTGCTAGTGGCTGAACCTGAGGCTTCATGCATGCTAGGCATGTAACTGAACCAAACCCTCCGCCCCTGAACAACTTCTTAGTAAAAAGACTTTACAACTGTCTGCTTGGCATGGTAGCTCATGCCTGTACCCCAGTACCCAGAAGATGAAGAACTGCTGTGAGTTTCAAGGTCAGCCTGGGCTATATAGAACCTTAAAAAAAAAAAAAAAGGAAAAGTGGGGGCTGAATATGGCTCAGGTTTACGATCTGAGTTATGAATTCGACCCCCCAGATCAACAACACGTGGAAGGAGAGAAACTAATTGCTGCATGTGTCCTCTGATCTCCACACAGTGCTGTGCATGTGCACATCCACATACAACCACATAAAACACATGGAACTTAAAAGGAGGAGGAGGAGCAGAAGGAGGCAGATGTTTCTTCCTAGTGCCAGGGAGGCAGAGACAGGTAGATCTCAGTTTGAAGACAACCTGGTTTACTTAGTGAGTTCCAAGATAGCTAGTGTTACCTAGTAAGATCTTGCCTCAAAAAGAGTTTGCAATATTCTAATAGGTATTAATATGTACTTCTGGATTAACTTTTTTTTTTTTTTTTTTTTTTTTTTTTTTAAAAGACAGGGTCTCTTCTATGTAGCCCTGGCTGTCCTGGAACTCTCTTTGTAGACCAGGCTTGGCCTTAAATTTACAGAGATCCACCTGCCTCTGCCTCTCAAGTGCCAAAGTAATTTTCTTCAAGTCACTCAGCTTGTAAATGATATCAGCTAGGATTTAAAGTTGCATATTTCTGACTTGACCTTGGATTCTTCCCCTTCCCTCACACATTTCTGACTTGAATTTGGATTCTACTCCCTTACAACTCCATTATACAGGGCTAAATGAACTATGAAGACTCTCATTAATTGGCAATTAATTATACAAATGATAATGATTGTAAAGTGATCAGTAACTACACAGGCTCTTTCAGAATCTGGCTTTCTTGAAGTGTACATGAAATAGCAAATGTTTTCTTCTTTTTGCTGTTTTGTTAATACTAAAGTGAGATCATATGTTCTTAACATGTGCTAACCAGTAGAGAAGAATGGGAGCCTGGGAGAAGATGGAACGTTAAGGAAACCAGACTAAGACTATAAGGATATGCCTCAAGTCTTACAGAGTAAATAGCATTTTGGTTGTGTGTGTTTTGAGACATAGTCTCATATGTAGCCCAGGTTGGCCACAAATTCACAATTCTCCTTCCTCAGTGTCCTGTGTACAGGGGTTACAGGTGTGTGCCACCATGCCCAGGTACCATTTTGAATCCTAGAGCTCATGTGGCCTATGAGAAAGAAAGAATATCCACCTAATCAGTTAAATAGTCAGTTGTCTTCAAGTGAAAGGCACAAAAAATAGATTTGTTGGAAAAAGGGATGTATATAAGAAAAAATAATATAATCACAAAATACCCAGATTTGGTAGTATTTAGAAAGGACCATATGAGTTAAAGTGAGTTAAGTGATTTAAATGATCAGAAGGAGTAAGTTGGAGGGGTCAGAAATGCTTTGTAATAAGATGGGACTTGAGCTATGCCTTCAAAAGAAGAGTACAAACACAATAGTTCAAATGTGTTAGGTATGACTGGGGTAAAGAACAGGAGTGCAGGACTAACTAGATCAGAAACAGGACTGGAAAAACAGTGGTGCTCAAGGACTTAGTCAGAGACTGAAGAAAAAGACAGGGACAAAGAAACAGATCAGTTCTGAAAAATACCACCACTCAGTCCGTCAGGTCAGCGCCCTACGCACTGATCTGGGAGAAGAATAAGCATGGCCAACACAACGGTGAAGTCAGAAGCTCAGGCACTCCACCTGGGAAACCCCTGTTTTAGAAAGCCACAGAATGATGTATGTCTCCCTTTTCCACGGGAACCATGTGCGTACACACTGACTGCCCAACTGCACTAGCTCGCTTTCTTCCTAACAGAGAATCCTTTGTTCCAACCAGCGTCTGATAAAATGACACTGAGATCGGCACTCCCATCTGGTGCAGGGGCTGATGCCATTCCACAACACACCCTACAGGAAGTAGCTTGAGATACACAGCTGATTGATGTCCACAGCAGGAACCTTGTGGCAGGGTGGGGCGGGGACTGGTAAAGCGCAGAGAATTCTTTAGCCACTGAGTCAATTAAGTTCACAAAGATCCTGACTGTAGAAGTCATCCCAGGAAGCAACCCTATTCTAGTTTTTAAAAAGATGAGGAGAGCCACAGAAGCTTCTCTATGCAGTGTTCATGGAGTCTGAAGGAAGGTTGGGATTAAAGGTGTGCTCCATCACTGCTGCTCGGTGAGACTAAGTTTTATCTGCAAGCTGAGATTTTAAAGGTCTAATTTACAGGAGGGTTATGAGAACTCATTTAGACTCTCTTGTTGTACTTACCATTACACTATTACCACAGTGATTTGTTGTGCCTATTTCTCACTGTCACAAGGATGACTCCACCTTAGACTATTAGCAATATTGGAGAGGGTGCCTGAATTAGCCTACCCTGGTAATCAGATTGGTGAATACCCTAACTGTCATTGTAGAGCCTTCATCCAGTAACTGATGGAAGCAGATGAAGAGATCCACAGCCAAGTACCAGGCCAAGCTCCAGGAGTCCAGTCAGATAAACTGAAGAGGGATTCTATGAGCAAGGGGCATCAAGATCATGATGGGGAAATGTATAGAGATGGCCAAACCAAACTAGTGGGAACTCATAAACTGTGGACCGATAGCTGTGGAGCCTCCATGGGACTGGACTAGGCCCTCTGTATAGGTAAGACAGTTGTGTAGTTTGATCTGCTTAAGGGGTCCCTGACAGTGGGATCAGGATCCATCCCTGGTGGATGAGTGGGCTTTTTGGAGCCCACTGCCTATGGTAGGACACCTTACACAGCCTTGGTGCAGGGGGAGGGGCTTGGACCTGCCTCAGCTGAGTGTATCAGGCTCTGTTGACTCCCTATGGGAGGCCTTGCCTCAGAGGAAGTGGGAATGGGGGGTGGGTTGAGGGGGGAAGAGAAGGCTGAGGGTTGGGAGGAAGGAGGGGAGGGGGAATCTGTGGTTGGTATGTAAAATGAATAGAAAATTTCTTTTTTTTTTTTTTTTTTTTGAGACAGGGTTTCTCTGTGTTGTTTTTGGTGCCTGTCCTGGATCTTGCTCTGTAGACCAGGCTGGCCTCAAACTCACAGAGATCCGCTTGGCTCTGCCTCTCGAGTGCTGGGATTAAAGGTATGGGCCACCACTGCCCAGCAGAAAATTTCTTAATAATAAAAAAAGAAAACAAAAAACAAACAAACAAACAAAAGACTAAGACCCTACTACCCTTCAAAGTACTAGAACACAGCAAGTAAGGCTGGACTGAAAAGTCCCTGAACGTCAAGAAGCATGATTCTTATGCACAGTACTGGTGTCAGGAAAGCCCTGTGAGGGCTTTGCGAGTGTGGTCTATTAATCTTGTACAGCTAACGTGAGAAACTCATTTGAAAAGGACTGAGTGTCTCAAAGCCTTATGGAAGGTAAGAGGAAGCACATTCTTCTTAGAGCTAGGTTTTCCCAATTAGGATAGCTGAGACTTGAGAAATCTCCATTTGGCGGGAGGCAGTCCTTTTGGGCAGTGATGCCTCTGGGCAATGACCTGACTGGATTGCCTGTGGGACTGACTTTTTTCTTGGCAAAGTAGACAACTGTACCAACTGTCAGGTCAGAGATACCTATGTTCCCCAAAGGTCCGTACACTAGTCATCTAGCTCCAAGCTGGCCACTCCTGGCCTCAGGGAACCCACCTGCCCCAGCCTCCTCAGCAGCCAGGACTACAGGCACACACCACTGCATGTAGCCCCAGCATTTTTTTTTAAAGGTCAGGCTAAGGCTGAGACCACTTGCACCCATTCCTAGACATAGACATTGTCTAGTCCTGCAAGTCTGTGATGCTCTCCACAATCCATGTTGAATCAAATATTCAACAACAATTGTTTGTTTGTTTGTTTTTGTTTTTTTGAGACAGGGTTTCTCTGTGTAGCTTTGGAGCCTGTCCTGGATCTCACTCTGTAGATCCGCCTGCCTCTGCCTCCCGAGTGCTCGGATTAAAGGCTTGTGCCACCGCCACCCGGCTCTCATTCCTTTCCTTTGGTTGAGGATATATTTGTTTGTTGCTCTCCACAGTGAGATTTATCGGCACCTCTTGATGACATTCCACTCAGCATTTACTGAGGCACAGGCTTCTCAGGACAATGCAGCGGCTAGAGGCCTCAGATAGTGCCAAGTGATGCTTAGACTCAAAATACTAAGTGGCAATACTTTTAAAATAATTTTTTATTAGAACTTCGTTTTTGAGATTATAATATAATTAGATCATTTTCTCCCTTCCTTTTTCTCTCTCTAACCCATGTGAGACTTGCTCTCTCAAATTCAAGGCCTCGTTTTCTTTAGTTGTTGTTACATGTATATGTGTGTAGCTATATATACACGCACACATATTCTTTCCTAAATATATAACTATAACCTGCTCAGTCTTTAATGTTACTTGTATGTGTTTTCAGAGCTGACCATTTGATGTTAGATCACCCATTACGGAAAACGATTCCTCCCTCTCTCAGTATTCCTTGGTTACCAGCAGTTCTTTGTCTAGGAGGCAATTCTTTAAAAAGAAACTCACTAGAGAGGGCTCAACATAACGCAAAAGTTCCTTTGCCTCCTCCCCATTCAGTTGGTAATGGAGGTGGGGAGGATTATTCTAGTGCGTTGGAATTCTGGGGGGGTGTGGGGGTGGAGGGCGGTCACATAAGGGTTATAAATACCAGCAGCCAAACTTTGGGTTGGCTCCAGAGAACAACTGACATACTGTAATCTCCCCTTAAAGGCACAGGACAAAGGGGCGCCCTGAAGTATTTCCACCAAGGAAGTTCCTCTTCTCTTTGGAAACACATCATCAGCAAAATACCTGCACCAACAACTGCATAGAAATCTCACATGTAGGGAAGGTGTCTAGGAGGTTTTCAACCAGACATAGATTATCACCAGAAAAACAAAGGCTCCAGAGCTAGTCTAAAGGCAGGCTGACTTAGAGGCAGTGTTGCTAATACACAGTTCTAATCAGATTACAGGAGGTTGCCTGCAATACAAATATTTAACTTAATCAGCTAGTACCCATCCCAGCTGAGGCAATGTTCTCCCAGAGCAGATGTTCTAAAGAGGGCTGCTCTGCCTTCCAGGGAGCCTTTGGGAATACCAGGTTCTTACAACTGGGGAGTTACTATTGCTAGTGCATACAGGTCAGAGATGCTGCTCAACACTCTCCAATGAGCAAGACAGCCCTCCACAATGAAAACAACCCAGCTGAAAATGTTTACAAGCCGAAGGTAAGAAAGCCACTTTAGGGTATTTTCTTCCGTGGACCCCAGTTGCCCTGGAGCAGCACTGTAGTATCCTTGTTTGGAAAAGAAATTAAAAATAAAACAAACAAAAAACTCAAAACAGGCCAAGGTTCAGTTAGCACTAGACAAAGGAGGAGGCGAGAGGGTGGAGTCTGCCTCCTGTTGGTTGCTTTTTAGGGGGTGTCTAACCCTCCAGTGACAGACAGGTTCTCCCTGCTTTGATTACCCAAGGCAGGTAGATAGTGCTGACCTCATTTGTTTTATCTGCTAGTGACTCATTCTCAGGCAGCTGGACTAACTGAAAACCTTGGATGGGCTGATAATACCTTTGTTCCATGGAGAAAGGAATGAACAAGTATCTGCAAATTGGCAGTCTCTCAACACCATACCCAGTCCATCATCCAAGGATTTTCATTTGTGCACATAAGAGGCTAAGCTTGTTTATCACGAGGGGGAAAAAGAAATCAAAGGGCTGTGACTGAAGAGCTTCTTGCTCTGGTTTGCTAGAAGGCTATCCAACTTTGTCAGACAGAAGCTACAAATATCACTGACCCTAGCTCTGCTCAGCTTGAGTTAGGATAGTGGTTCTCAACCCGTGGGTCAAACCCCCTTTGAGATCACATATCAGATATTTACATTACAGTTACGAAATAACAATGAAATACCTTTATGGTTGGGGGTCACCACAACGTAAAGAACTGCATTAAAGAATCTCAGGGTTTGGAAGGTCGAGAACCACTGAAATAGGAAGGAACAGTACTAGGAAGCCTGCTGCTGCACCTACATCCTGCGAGCCAGCCTCAAATACAAGAAAGGGAAAGTCTGGGGGCTGTGACATAGTTCAGTAGGTGGATTACTTGTCTAGCATGCACAAAGCCCCTGGTTCCATCCCTAGCACTCCATAAAACTTGGCATGGACACCGGTAATCCCAGCAGTTGAGTTAGAGACAGGGGGATCGGAAGTTCAAGGCTAGCCTGAGCTACATGACATCTGTCTCAAAACAAAAACCAAAAGATTGATGACTGGCTTGGATGCCTCAAATGTGGTGACATTAAGTAATTGTGGGAAACTTAACAGACCCTAAAGAGATTCTTAATCTATGGTTTCTCCTAATCAGAGACATGAAACCAACTGACCCAACACACACGCAGTTCTCCAGATGCTGTTCATTGGTGTCATGCCCAAACTATTATGTCCTTTCTGCCTGGGAATCAAGCAAAACTCTCGTTGGGGTACAGGGGTGCAAAGGAGAGGTGAAGCTAAGACTCCGAATCATGTTAAGTCTTGACAAAATCTACAGACAGTTCATTTCCAAATGAGGAAAGCGTCTTGGTAACGCCAAGATTGAACAGTTTTTTGTTTTTTCTCCCTACCCTTCCCAGGAAGGTCACATTAGGGGAATTCTTTGGCTCAAGTATCAGTGTTATAAATAAAGGTCCCTCCTTTCTTATTAATCTCCTGTTAGACATACACAATTCCTTTTCCTCAATAATCAGAAACGGGATTTCCTGAAGAGATTAGTAACAGCCTCTGCTCACAGTTTTCTGAAAACATGCCCTAAGTCATGGTTTCTGGAAAGGCCTCGTCCCTTCTATTTCCCACAGAACGGAAGAGAGATGGGGCTGTGGTGAATGTCTCAGTGCAGATGGCTGAGGACTTTACTTGCTTAGGATGGGAAGGACTCTTCTGTTGCTGAATGAATGATACCCACGAGCCAACCAGATTCTACAAGTCATCCAGAGGGGACTAAAGGAAAACCTTCCCTAGGAATAATGACTTTTAGTTTTTCCACATTATGGAAACCATTTCCCACAGACTAACTGGGTTTATCAGGACTGCTGTCCCAAGGAAGCCTGAGGCTCTCCACACACTGGACTATCTGGCTATCCCCAGTGGAGTCTGCCTCCCAGATTCTTATCCTGTCTGTCCTAAGGGTGATCCTATTTAAAAAGAACACTGTTGAGTTAAAATGCCTTCTAATATGTATCTTCATCTGATTTTTCTTATTGAAAATGATTTGCATCTGAAAGCTGAGTCAACCTTTATGAATCTGGTCTGCTGCTGGGGCAAGGGAAGAGTAGTCAACTGCTGAACTATAACAATTAATCCAGAAACTCAAACACTTACTCCCATCATGAAAATGATTCAGTCCTTAGAATAGGTCCAAAAGGCCTTTATGCAACTGCTAGAGGGCTGGGCAAGCGACTGATAGTTTTCCTCCTCCATTGTTTTCATTTCCCAAGAGCTCGGCCAAGGGAATGTTCCTCCCTCCTGACCAAAGTCCTCTGCCGGGAGGAGGCAAAAATCCCCACTTCCCTATTAGGAAAGTTAGTGACTAGGATTCTGACTTGACCACCAATCTGGGGTGGGGTACTGACCATTTTAGTCAGTACCTACTGACTTTATCAAAGCACTTCAGCACCCTCCTCCCTTCACTTTTAGGCTTGTCTTGTCAACACCACCACACCCCATCCCCCGCCCCCCCAGGTAAACACCCGGCCAGTACCCAGCTGATTGACTGACTTCAGCCTTTACAAGCATAATGTTCAGTGGTAGGAAGCTTATTCTTAGAAAACAACAGCTAAGCAGCTACTACTGAACTCTGAGGAATAACATGCTAGACATAAAAGCAGTAATGCCCAGTGAATCTTCTAGCTTCATCAAAATCCAGAACATCTCTCTTATATTTTTTGGTTGTGAGTCTAGCCTTTAACTGCTGAGCCATCTCTCCGGCCCCAGAACATCTCTCCGGCCCCAGTGGTTCTCAACCTGTGGGACAAGGCTCCTTTGGGGTCGAATGATCCTTTCACAGGGGTCGCAGATCAGATATCCTGCATATCAGATTATTTACATCATGATTCATAACAGCAGCAACATTACAATTATGAAGTAGCAATGACAATAATTTTATGGTTGGGGGTCACCACAACACGAGGAACTGTAATAAGAGGTCACAGCATTAGGAAGGTTGAGAACCACTACAGTAAACGGAGGGAAAAAAGGACTTATCAAATCCAACACAAGGTATGCCCTCTACGAGCTCTTTTGTAAGGTTGTATCTAATGCTTTTTGCTTGCTTTTGAAATAAGCTCTTCCTTACATAACCCAGACTGGCCTTGAACTCATGCTCTCCCAATCACAGGCTCCCATGTGCTGTCATTATAGTCATGTGCCTGACTAACACAATTTCCACAGGCTTGTTTACTTCGTTTTCTAGCTCACTGAAGACTGAACTGCTACAGGCAGCCCACCCAGCAACTGTTATGAAAGTGACAGCAGCAGTACACTTGGTGTCCTTCAGAGATGGTTTAGAAAGCCCATGCTTACCCCAATTACATTCTCAAGTCCATTCTAAAAAGTGACATAGTATTTGTATCTTCTCATCGACTTTAAATCATATCTAGGTTACTTATAATACTTAATGCAATATAGATACTTGTTTCGCTATATTGTTTTAAAATTTGTATTATTTTTATTGTTATATTGCTATTTTCTATTCTTTGGGTTTTTTTTCTAAAATATTTTTAATCTGTAGTTAGTGGAACCCACCTATACACAGAGCAAAATGTAATGCTTAACATCATGGTAGTCGTGAAAAACTCAAAAATTATCTCCTCACTATATATCTATATACATAGCCAATCTGACCAGTACCACACTGTAGAAACCCCAAACAAGCACTTAATAGGCACTATGACCATAGTGACTCAGGAACATTTACTACAAAGTAGTCCCAAGTATTTCTTGAATCCTCAAAAATATCACCATAAGAGAACAGTATCTTCTAATGTCAACCTGCAATCTTTAGGAAAAATGTATGCACAATGCACTGTTGATAAAATGAGGCAAGCTGGGGTCACAGCTTAGCAGAAAACTTGCCCAGCAAGTTAGAGGCCCAATACTTACATACATCTAAAAAAATTTTTTTTGAAGATTAGTCATGTGTACAGTGTTCTGCTTGCATGTGTCCCTGCAGGCCAGAAGAGGGCACCAGATCTCATTACAGATGGTTGTGAGCCACCATGTGGTTGCTGGGAATTGAA
>CABHPH010106405.1:0-14278 GCA_902168325.1 Peromyscus nudipes
GTCCGTACCTTCTCAACCGAGCAGCTCCCGGCCTGGTCTACAATCTTTCCAGTGTAGCTTCTAGCCTTATCCCTTACATTTTTTATCATCTATCTCTTCTGTCTTCTGTCTTTGAGAGGACAAACTCGGCATATTCTCTTTTCAAAAGTTTATTATGCCCTTTCTTCCCCCAACCTTCTAGGTCATTCCTTTGTGGCCACCTTCAGAGTTCCCAAAAGAAATAAAGTTGTACAGTTTGGGGAAATATTAAATGCACTCTACGGCCTCATTAAAATGAGATCAGTGCTTTCCAAACCTCTTCCATGTGAGAAAAAGACATACATGTGAAAAAACACATGTAAAATAACTGCTCCAAAACACTGCTAGTGTGGTGGGGAAATCACACACCCAGAAGAGAATGGGCTGGCAGTCTTCCTGTGTGCCTTTGAGACACGTGAAGTAGCACTTTCTGTGTCCTGTTTGAGCAGCTCCCCTCATTCGGTCCTTGCCATCACCAACACCCAAAGGCCTTTAGAAACTGCGTTAGCCACAGTGGGCCAGAGACTCCAGGAGTAGAGTAGACACCACCATCCAAACATGCACCCTTAAGACAGGAAGCTGCAGCCTGGACACACAGAACCGAGCCAGGCAGCACCTGCCACTTATTTATTTATTTTCAACATGGTCCAAATGTGAATGTTTGTCTCAGTCACAAAATGAGTCACTCTCATTGAATCTGGCCCCGATGAGACAGGAGAAACAAGAGCAATTACACAAACTCACACTTGAACAAGGCGGGCACAAAGGTTCTCTGGATTGTGGGACAAAGCACAATTTAGTCACAGAATAAAGCTCGATGCTGGACAAGAGCTCTGACATCAGCTCCCTTGCTAATCACAGCACAAAGACGTCTCTGTTTTGTCCGCGCACAAAACAGGCCCGCATAAGTCAGTCTTTGTTATCTGAAAATATCTGGGATTCTTAAAGTTTGTCCTATTTTTATCCGGCTGTCTCGGTAGCCCCAGAGACAGCTGCCTTCCAGCCTTGCCTGAGTAACAGACAAGGCAGATAGTTTTCCTGAAACCTTCAAAATCAAATGCTCAGATTCATCTTAAGTAAAAATCTCATGAAAAACCATTTTAAGTATTAGACTTCCATGATGTGAAGGTAATGAAACAGAATCCATAAAACTAGTTGAGAATAATTACATAACAACTTATGGAATTATTATCATTTCTTACATACAACAAAGACTCCAACTTCAAGCTGAATAAACAATACAGTACCAACTTCAGTGGATCTGCATATTAATGAGGCTTTAAGTGTACCGCACTCTGACACCAACTCCCCCTGCTTACTGGTTCACTGTTTGCTACAGAAGAGAGCCCAAATTCTCTGTCAGGGCATAGTGACCAGCCCTTATCTTTCCAGCCTCCAGTCACACCTCAAAGGCTTGCAGTCCTCCTGGGTCTCCTTTCCTACCTCTGGCGCTAACATGTACTGTTCTTTACACATGTTCCACCCCTGGACTCAGCTCAGCCCCTCTCCCGCCCCACCCCTGGGCTGGCTTGGAGCCCTCCTTCAAGTCACAGACTGTTTGGTACTCGTACATCCAAATTACTTGGGAAGCCTTGTCTTCTCACCTTGCCCCAGAGGGAGCTTCTATCAACCACCGATGGTGACGCAGTCAAACCCTTTGAAGCAAGGCCAAGAATATGGATGTTTCTCATATGACCTCTACATCACTAGCCTGGGCACAATCGGCGTGAATTCTCAAGACCTTTCAGGAAAGGATAGGGGTGCATAAATACTCACTTAATTTGTTTCTCAGCCTCTAAATATACAAGAGGGTGTTTATGAACTTCAGTTGAAAAGAACTGCCTGTATAAACACTGTCTGCATTTAAGCAAATCAGGCAATGCTGAGCTGAATTCAGGCAGACCTGACACACTTGAGTGAGCTCTGAAAGCAGGTTTCTCAGCTACTAAACAGTATGAGCACATCAGCAACAAGGTACAGATGGATCCTGTCATTTAGTGGGGAGCGTTAGAACTCCCCCCTGGACCAGCTCCACACCATCCCTTGCTATGCTATTAACAAGCTTACAGAACATTCCTAATTAGCTTGAGTGGTGTTTAGGTTCAGTTTTAAAGAAAGACCATCCACTTGTTGTCGAAGCCTTCTGTGGTTAGAAATCACTGGAGAACTCTGCTTAGAAGAGGTGAGTAATACCTTCAGAACAGCTACACCATCATGGCGGATCTGTGGCGTGCGCAGGGTAGCTGGCCTCCAAACACTCAGCACTTTTTCCAAATGCTTCTGAGCTATTTTTCCAACTAGACATGAGCCCATCCTTTGGTTTGTATTTCTCTGTATCATCAACAATTCACAAATTATTAAGATCTTGAAAGCCTTGATAAGACAACCTAGTGTTTTCTGCCAACCAAAACTCACCACAGAGAGCCAGGGAAAGAACCCAGCTAAATTACCAAAGCTGAAGCATTTGTTAAGGATGGCACATGAGCCTGCATCTTCCACACCAGGCTGTGTCCCGAGCTCTCCTTCCACACCATTACACTTCATTTCTTTCTACTGTTTGTACCCCCAAAGACCTACATCCTTTACCCAATGATCAACTGCCTTCAAAACCCACATCAAGACTTTTGTTTAAAAAGCCCCAACTCCCTCCCAGTGAAAGCACCTGCCATCTCCCGCTCTTCCGTGCTCTTCGTAGACAGCACCAAGAGTCCACAGACAGCCCTGCTTGCTCATGGGAGCTAAAGAGAGATCTCCAGGACCCTCAGAGGCTGCCGGAGCCCAACAAAGTTTCCATGAATGAGACACAAATGGCTACAGACGTCAGCCTGCGTCCTCCCGAGAAGGTGTGGGAGAAAGTGCAGAGGAACTGGTTTTGTGCTGAAGTCTACTGAAAGGTACCACACAACTGATACTTTGTGGGGGAACTGAACGGCAAGTTCTTTGATGGCTAGAAAGCAACTTTACACATAATCTCAGAAATCTGTAAACTGTCATGAAGACGCTAGAGCTTTTGTCGTTTGGGCTGAGATTTCTGAGGCAGTCTCGTGTAGCTGCCTCTCACCTGCTATGCAGGAGAGGTTGGCTCCTGTCTCTATGACCCGAGTGATGGGATTACAGGTGTCGGCAACCATGACTAGTGAGAACACTGAATTATTTTATCTGTCTGTCTGTCTGTCTGTCTGTCTGTCTGTCTGTCTGTCTGTCTATCTATCTATCTATCTATCTATCTATCTGGTTTTTTGAAACAAGGTTTCTCTGTGTAGCTCTACCTGTCCTATAACTCGCTCTGTAGACCAGGCTGGCCTCTAACTCAGGGATCCACCTGCCTCTGCCTCCTGAGTGCTGGGATTAAGGGGTATGTGCTATCTTGTCTGTCTGAGAACGCTGAATTTTTTTTCTTTTTTTGAGAAAAGGTTTCTCTGTGTAATGTAAAGGTTTCTTGTAGAACTTGTTTTGTAGACCAGGCTGGCCTCGAACTCACAGAGACCCGCCTGTCTCTGCCTCCTGAGTGCTGGGACTAAAGTTGTGTGGACCACCATGCCTGGCTGAACAGTGAATTTTTTAATGAAGTTCAAAAGCAGGAAAATGGTTAAATTATGTGATACCTGTACAATAAGTCCATGCAAAACATTTTAAAACTATTTAAAATATATATGAAATATGTCCACAAGATAATTGTCTAATTAAAAAAAAAACAGTTGCATGGGTCATGTCTGTCTGTAATCCCAGCACCTGGGAAGCTGAGGCAGGAGGAGGATTGCCATAAATTCAGTCAGACTGAAACACACAGTGAGTTACAGGCCAGCCCTAGACTACTAAGACCTTCTCTCAAACAACAGCAGAATAACCAAACAAAAGTTGCAGACTTGTCCATAAGGTATGGTTCTATCTGTCTGAAAATCATGTGTGCACACAAACAACACTGTTTAGAAAAAGGTCAGAAAACACGCATATCCCACTGGTAATGGTGATGACTGTCCCAGGGGTCAGAGGTCTAGACAAGCTGCACATTCTTATTTTATATACTTCAGTATAAGCTGATTTTTTCAATGATCTTCCATTTATTACTTTTATAATAGAAATGTTATATGTTTTAAGTTTATGCCTAAAAAGGCTTTGAAAAATAAAATGAATTTTTTTTAAAAAAATCTAAGAATGGTATACATAAAATAAAAAGTTTGTGTTGCCCAGAAATGCCATTTTCTTGTTCCTCTGCAATTAGTGAATGAATTTCAAGTTTCTCTCAAATACAGAATTCCAGGATACATCTGGAAGCAGCTTAGTCAGGAAATGGCTTAAACAAAGACGTGGTTTTTAAGACTGGATTTAGGGGTTAAAAACAAACAGGCAAGCAGAGCTGGTGAACACTTAAAATAGATAAGCACGCTGCCCCCTTCCTCCACCTAACATCCATGATATTCTCATTGCCTTTAAAAGCCACGTCAGCTAGCAGTCATGCACTCAGATGTTTAAATATCTAAAAACATAAAGTACGTGCCTAGGGATTTGCTTTCTCCATTCAAACTACTAAATTTCCAAAATATTGCTCTAAGTGTAAATGAAGTCAAGAAAAACAAACTATCCATGAACAGGAACAAAAGAGAAGCCACGTGCTTTCAAACATGCAGTTGTGTTCCAGGAAGCATTATCTTCTCTCCGAGAGCAAAATAAGGAAAAAGCAGGCTTTGTGGGAATTTCCACCCCGCCAGCTCTATCATTACGACCGTCTGTTCCAAACACACACAGCCTAAAATTTCCTGTTTTTAAGCCATGGTCACCATTTTCTAGCCTTGTTCTATCTGTGCTAACTTTAGTTTAGTAACATAAACAAGAGAACATGCTGGAACACTGAAGAACGACGCCTTACTCCAAGCCCTCGGCTGTCCAGCGAACTTCCGAAATACCAGTTTTCCAGGCTTTGCTTGGATGAAAACAGGTTAGTGTGTGGAGAGGGTGAAGGAGTCTAACAATAATGGAACCAAATTCAATAGTAGCTGGAGAAAGCTTGAGGAGGTTTTGTGTAGACAGTTTGCTAAACTGCTCTCTCTCTGATGGCTGGGGTATAAATTCTGCATTAAAACAAGCATGCACAGCCACAACAGAAATGTATCAGTGTTTAATATACAAAGCTGTACTTAAACCTTTTTCCTAAGGCATGAACCGACTGAGAACTTGATGAACGCAAGCAGAGCGTTTCCTGGGGGTGGAGTGTGAGAACTAACAACAGGCACAGACTAGGAACCATAAAGCAGGACTTCTCTTTAATACTGACTACAGAAAAGGCTGCTCTACCTTGGACTCTAGGTTGGGAAACGGAGTTACCAACATGCCAAGCTGGTCATCCTCTGGTGCTAATTCTCAATAGAGCACTTTGGGACATTTGGGGATATTTTTTACTAATGAATACTAACTACTGCTTGTATCTAGCTGTATTTCCAGTTGTTGAGACAAGCCCACCCTCTGCTCCCTGAGTTTCTTACTTATTCTGACCAAGAGAAGGCTGGGTAAAGATAACCATGCCACTTTCTGCATGAGCTGGAGGAGGTCTTGTAGTTCAACAGAGATAGGGAAGAGAGCCAGCCTGCCTTGGGTTCACTGTCTCTTCTCCTCACCACCTCAGACACCGAGATGAAAACCCAGGCAAAGCAAGGTCATCCATGTCTGGGGGGCAGCAGTGGCAAGAGGCAGCTGCAGTTTCTATGTTATCCAGCCAGCTGAGATTTGCAGCTAACCAAGAACACATATGTAATGGGGTCCTTCTCCTGCGAAGGCAGAGGTGGACTGAGTGCCCGGGGAGAGACCCACCGATCGAGCTGAGCAAGCCAAAGGGCACACGCGTTATCATGAGCCCAAGCATGCCAAAGCAGACTTTGGCAGTGGCAGAACCAGAGCATTGACGACTGCTGCAAAAACAGAGCTGATTTTCTGACTTCACTGAAATTTGGCTGCTGTGGCCTGCAGCTGTCGTGTGGACACTACAGTGTGTAAGGACAATTCTGTAACTCATGGATGAGGCAGCATCTTGTGGCAAAGTCCAGCTCCAAACAACGAGACCCACAATGAACATTCTACTGTGCACCACTGTAAGCTGGGGGTCTACTCTAGACCACGGATGCATGTCACTCATTATTGCCACTGCTACTTGGAAAACAACGGCCTTGTTTACATAAATCTGTATTTTAAGAAATGCTGCTGGTGTGGCAGCACACACATTTAATGCCAATCAATACTGGGAGACAGAGGCAAACAGGTCTCTGTGAACAAGGCCAGCCTGGTCTACAGAGTGAGGTGGGGACCAGCCAGAGCTGTATCCCAACACCTGTCTCTGCTGGTCTGGGGATGTAGCTCAGTAGGGTGGTTGCCTAGAACCCATGAATCCTCGTTGATACCCAGCATCCCAGAAAACCCGGCGTGTTGGTGCATGCATGTAATCTCAGCATTTGGGAGGTGGAAGCAGCAGCACAGGAAGTTCAAGGCCGGACTCTGCTGCTATGGAATGCTGTCCGCTAGTCAGGCCGCAGCCGTCCCCTCTGCAACCCTCAGCAGCTGTGATTACCCACAGCAGAGGCGCTCAACCTGTGGGTCTCGACCCCCGCAGAGTCACGATCATATCAGCTATTTACATTATGATTCATAACAGTAGCACAATTACAGTTATGAGGAAGCAGCTAAGTAATTTTACAGTTGGAGTCACCACAACATGAAGAACTGTATTAAAGGGTCACAGCATCAGGAAGGCTGAGAGCCAAGGGTTTACACAGGCTTCTACACAGGACTGGGCCTATGGAGGAAGGCAAGGGCTCATGAGGCCCTACCTCTCATCAAAGATTTACTAACAGCTAACATTTCTGGGAGGAAGAGGGACGTTTTCATGAGTCGTATGTCACTCAGATGCTTGCAAACTATCTGCGCTCCTTTAAGTAACCCTCAACTGAGCGCACTGGTTCACCCGGCTAGACCTCGGTCCATGGTTGGTACCTTTCTGGGGTGAATAGACTTTTTTGTCTCTCCAGGAAAAGCTCACACAAAGCTACATAGTGAAGCCAAGGCCAGTCTGGGCTACATAAGACCCAAAACAAAACCCAAACCCAAAATAAACAAAAACCCCACCAAAACATTAATAGTGTGTGTGTGTGTGTGTGTGTGTGTGTGTGTGTGTGTGTGTGTGTGTGTGTTTATTTTATCTTCTGGCTGGAGAGTTGCTCAGGAGTTCAGAGTTGATGCTGATCTTCCAGAGGTACTGAGTTCAGTTCTCAGCACCCACACCAGACAGCTCACACCAATATGTAATTTCTGCTCCAAGGGACTCAACACCCTTTTCTGGCCTCCACAGGTACCTGCACACATGGGCACAAGCCCCCACAAAGAAACATACATCTGCACGGAATTACAAATAATAAAACAAATCCTAAAAAAAAAAAAGCTATCTTCTATAAACACCGTCAAATCTCTCAATTCCATTAGTTCACCGTCCCAGCTGAAAATCTTTATTTCTGGGGTAAAATGGGTGTTTGCTTTTGAGTTTTCAGCAACTGTAAAAACATGGTGACTTTCTAAGTTTCTTGTGGCGCATTCACAACATATAATAAAGCAGAGCGGTGGTACAGTAAGAACTGGACCACAGGGGCCAGAGAGGGGTCATCAGTAAGAGCACATACCACTCCTGCAGAGGATCTGGAGTCAGCTCCTAGCACCTATACGGCACCTCATAGTGCCTATAATTCCAGCTCCAGGGAAATGAGATGCTCTCTTCTAACCTCCAAGGGATCCTGCACATGTGGTGGACATACACACGCTAGGCACACATACATCCCCATAAAAACAAGTAATAAATATTTGTTTGTTTTTAATTGGGTCACAGTTCAAAAACAGTACTTTCACATGTATCACTGAAGTATTGACAAAACAAATTTAAATTTCCATAATGATATTAACATGTAATAAGCCCGGATGATGCTCATATACTTCCTTCTGAACATACAACTCAGTTTAAGACTTCCAGACCAAAGGCATGAGGCAATTATGAGTTTCCTTGGGGAAACGACTCCAACGAGATAAATCATGTGTGCACTAGTTACTAATGCAGACAAGTGACTTTATCCAAAGACAAGCACCAGGTACAAAATGGACCCCAAGACAACACTCCTTCACAAAGAAGGAAGTAAAGTTCTCTAATGCAAACATGGAAGGCTCAATCATATGTGATGCTGGGCGTTATTTCCATTCATGTAATAATCCAAGCATGATCTTGTCACACAAGAAAAGCTGTTGACTATAAACCTCATTTTGTTTGTAAATCATGCAAGTACTAGCCGGCCCATTCTAGGCTGTGGAACCAAACTGAACCCATCTTCCTGTTTCCCGTCAACTTTCCCTTGCTCTCTTTACCACACTCAAGCCTTATAACCTCTGGCCAGCAGAAAAGTCGTACAAGGTACTGAAGACAATACCAACAACAAGGATCTGTGCACACACCACTGTGTCAGAGGACCACGACACAGATAATAGTAACAGCAAGGATCTGAGTGTTGGAGGACCAGGACACAGCTGGTATAAGGAAAACTGGGGTTAGGGGCTTCTGCAAAAAAGTGGCAGCACCTGATGGATCTTCAACTGGAATCAAAACTACGGCCAGAGTAACCCAGCGCATAAAAACAAAACAAACGCCCCCGACACCCACAGTCACCCACACAGCCCCACTGTGCAGCTGATGCTGGCCACACGCTCACGGCTTTGGATGTGTTGGGAACCCTGGGAGACAATCAGAGTCAACGACACAGTATCTGAGGTATGGCAATCGACACTGCCTCTGTCTACTGGCCAACTTACAAGTTCACTAAGGTCTACAAAAGCTAAAAATAACCACATCAACATGTTTACAGTGCTTAAAAAATACAGGATCCGCACAGTCATCTAAATATAGCCCTGGAGTTCAGACTGTAGGGGCTAGCTTTGGGTTTGCAGAGATGTCTCCCTGACAGGACATCACAGACACTCACATTTTGCTATCTTACTTTAAATATGCAATTGCTGATGTTTAATGAGAAGGAAGGAGCAGTGGATTGGGGGTGAGGGAAGACAAGCAGGGAGGAGGAAGGATGCCACTTTGAGGCCTCCTGCCCCTTTAACTAGGATGCTCCAAATTACCATGAACTCCTGCCTGATACTTGCTGGAGGGACCTGACCTCCGGGGGATGTCCTGCTTGTATTTTTCCACTCAGCACATCTACTTTCTTCCCCGGTGCTCCCGGCCCCTTCCCTTTCCTCATTCCTCACACAGAAGACTCTGAGACAACACACATAAGCAATAAAGAACTGGCACATGAAAGGTCTCCATACTGCATCTGGCCCAACAGCTGTCGGCTTGTGAAAGACAGCAGCTAATTCTGCTCTTTTATTTGTTTGCTTTTGTTTTCCTAGACAGGGTCTCCCTATGTAGACCAGGCTGGCCTCGAATTCAGAGATCCATTTGCCTCAGCCTCACGCGAGTGGTGGGATTAAAGGCACGCGCTACCTCGGCAAGCTTCTAATTCTGTTCTTGAGAAGCAGGGAAAATGTTCCCAATAAAAACCCTAACACTGGTCCTCGGTGGGATCTCAGGGGAGCCACGCAAAGGCTGGCAGACAGACTGAGCATCTCATCAGGATGGTACTGTGAGATAAACGGTCAGATACTGTTGGTTTAAATTTTATCCCTATAGAAAAACAAGAGGAGGAAACTTTTGTCACAGCTCAGCCCTCTTCTTGGAAGTAAGAAACTGCAAACATCTGCCTCTCTTAGAGGACCCTGGTGGACTTTTCATTTCTGGAGGTCGTCCAGTGTTTCAGGAAAGTGTTCTGAGTTAATGTTGTGCAGGTAGTACTGTTTTCTTTAACAATTTACCTTGAAGAAATTAACAGCAAAAGTGAAATGTAAGGGGGTGGCTATAATAAAACCACAACCATCAACAGGTGTATTTTCCATATTCGGATCCAATTTTCATTCATACGCACATACATGCTTTCAAGTAGCCACCCGCTAGAATTTCCTGTTTTGGATGGAGCTTTACCAGCCCTGTACACGCTAGCCAGACACGTCCTCTATGCCGAGCTACATCCCCAGTCTCCAGTCTTTTGGGTTCCACTAAGTAGTGTAGGCTGGCTTTGAACCCCCAAGCCTCCTGTCTTACCTTCCTGAGCACTGAGAGTGCAGGTGCACTAGCAGGCCCGCCCTTCTAGGCAGTCTGCAAAGAATAATGGGAATGAGGAACTTCACAGCACTGCCATGATCATGAATTCATTTTCCCCTCCCAGTGTGGTCCTCTCACCAAACAGCTTTCAGGACGACCACACCTACCATGTGTGTGTACTCAGGCTCCTGCCTCTCACTGCTGCTCTTCTCTCAAGACCTAACACACACTAACCCAACCAAATGGAGTGTCAACGTGTGAATTAATGTCTCTGTGCACAGATGAATGCTACAGGGAGCATCAGATAGTCACCAATGGGCTGGAGAGGTGGCTCAGAGGTTAAGAGCAAGGGCTGTTCTAGAGGTCCCAAGTTCAATTCCCAGCAACCACATGGTGGCTCACAACCATCTATAAAGAGATATGGTGCCCTCTTCTGGCCTGCAGGCACACATGCAAGCAGAACACTGTATACATGATAAATAAATAAACCTTAAAAAAAAAAAAAGATAGTCACTAATAGGTGATTGTTAAGTGGTTTGATGATGGATGTACCAGAAAAGCAAGAGACACTATGTCAACAAACTGAGGAATTGCCAATGAAATAGTATAGATTTAAACTGTATAGAATTAAATATAGGAAAAACAAACTAAAAACCACTATCTGAAACATAACTAAGTAGAAAGACTTGCCCCAAGTGTCTGGGGCCTAGGAATGAAGACATGTCTGCCCCCTAGTGGAGTGCCCAGAAACAGGGGAAGCTTAAAACAGGCTTGCACTACAAAAACCCAAACAAAACAAATCTGAAAACCCAAACAGCCCTGGGGCAGGAAATGAAATATAAAGCCAGAGGTTGCTTCCATCTCCTACAAATCAGTCACTCAAGAAAAGAAAGGTGACTATGGGTTTCTGGTAAGCACCTTTGACCCAGAGACAAAACGCATCTACAACCTGGGCTGTTGGCTCACACACCTTTGGACAGTGATCATTACCTTGTAAGGAAAAGCCCTCATTTCTAGATTGTATCTAGTTACTACGTGGATTTCTCCACAGAGAAGACATCTAGGCTGACATAGGCTGGCCCCTCTACTTTCGGTTTTCAGATGTCCCAAACATGAAGAATTAAAATAAAAACATTTCCATAAAGAGGGCTCTGGAGGTCTCAGGCAGAGAGAATCAAGCACTGACTAGGGATGGCTACAGGCGAGGTGTGCGGCTCCTCCAGACGCACATTTATCTCTGTGGGGATCTTTCTGTGGAGAAGGGGTGTGTGGCTTGCCTATGACCTCATCCTCAACCACAGCTGCCTTTTGAAACCAGCAGCTCCTTTTATATTAGAGTTCCCCACTAATCCACAGGCAGTTCCTGACAGACAGGATGACAGGCAGGGCGGCTGGCCCACGTACACAGCCCATCTGGGGACTCCTCCCTGGGGACTAGTGACACGGGTTCCCAAGACAGACAGCCACAGCTACACGAGAGGCATGGACAGAGTAAAACACAGAGAAAGAGTGCCCGAAGGTGAGGCCCAAGCACTGGGCAGTTTCTGCCCTTCAATGATGGGTGGTTCAATTTCTTCGTTCCTAGGCAACTAGAATGCATGGTTATCTGTCTCCTGAGGCGATTCCAGATTTCCCCCATATTTAAGAGCACAAAATACTCCCGCAGCAGTCGGAATTCTTGGAACTGTACAACAGTCAAGTGAGAAAAGGTATATAAATATTCTGAAACTGGAATCAAGGTACAATAGCAATTACTTAGCCACTGCATCACCTTCCGTGGAATGCATTGGACTGATCACTTCGGCAGGTTCTAAACACAATCAGCCTCTAATGCTCTCTGTAACCACACCTTGCATGGATGCAGTGTTAGCTTGACAGACCCCTACCAGCTTTTCTGAAGGCAGTGAAATCAGTGTAGATGGAGTACACACACCACCTTATCAAGCAAATGCCCAGGATATAGAAAGAGAAAACTGAATTTTTCTGCTTTCCTGTTCATTCACCGCTGTGAATGCCATGAAAGACGGACAGGAAGGGAGAAGGCTGAATCCACCCTCTCTGTTCGCTTCTCTTTTCCCTCTGAATCCAAACCCCTCAGCAACAGGACACACTACGACACACAGATGGACATTCTTGCCATTGCCTGGGATCGCTACCAGAAAAGCAAATCTCAGCCAAGGCATCCTGAAAGATCTGTTCCAGTTAAAGGTTTTGCCGTCAGGAGGAAGGAGGTGGGAGAGTGTCCCCAGCTCTCTATTCTTAGATATAGCTCCCTGAGTTAATTTTTATCCCTTGTCTCTTTTCTGTCTTCCTGCCAAATTATTTATGGTGGGGAAAACAGCTCAAATAATTCACTTTCTTAAAATTCACTATATTTAGAGAATGATGTCACCACTCAGTTTGAAATACATGATATAAGTCTTAAAGCATGCTTATATGTCTAACTTCATGTTTTGGAGTCAGTTCAAATTATTCATTAAAATGAGTAACAAAGAACAAAACACAGAAGCGGCAGCTGTTGCATTTGATATCTAATTTGCATCAAGTGGTGTATTTATAGTTAGACAGTGAACCGGGCTACGGAGGAAACAGCCATTGCTACTCCCAAGTAATTATAGTGCAAAAAAAATCAAGCAAACCGTTAACTCAAGAATGAATTTTTATAAATGTGTTTGTGCATATGTGTGGAGGTCAGAGGATGACTTTTGGAGCATGTTCTCACCTCCCTTGTGTCTTTGAGGCAGGGTCTCTCAATGCTATCACTACGCAGTACTCCAGGCTGGCTGGC
Organism: Peromyscus nudipes; assembly: GCA_902168325.1. Taxonomy (NCBI): domain Eukaryota; kingdom Metazoa; phylum Chordata; class Mammalia; order Rodentia; family Cricetidae; genus Peromyscus; species Peromyscus nudipes. The sequence continues at coordinate 12,975 of CABHPH010106405.1, forward strand.
TCCAGAGCCTGGAGGTCCTCCAGCCTCTGTCTCACAGCAGGGGTGCTGAAATTACAGGTGTGCACTAACACACTGCGGCTTTTTTTTACAAGAGTTCTGGGAATCAATCTCAGGCTATCATTTCCCTGACTCCAATGCTGTCTGACAAGCTCTTAGCACATTAAATAACATGCGCAGAATGCAAACTTCACCTTCAGCTGCTCTATTCATCTACACGCGCCCAAAGTCAAAACATCAAGTGGTACAGAAGAGCTCTTGAGGCAGCACCAGGCCTGCTGTCTCAGGAGACAGAAGTGTGCCCAGGCTTCCGTTTCTCTTCATGGATACCCACTCCCCTTCCGGTCAGCCTTGGTTTACCCCCACCTCTTCACCTCACTACCATCCTCTGCCCCGCTGTGTTTGGGGAGGGGTGGGCAGACTAATTCTCGTCCTCCTAAAGATTACCAGAGTGCTCCCAGGGGCTTGCTCCTCCATTGCTCTTATGCACACTAGACTTAGACAAGTTTTTTTGTTTGTTTCCCGAGACAGGATTTCTCTGTGTAGCCCTGGCTGTCCCCAAACTCACTTTGTAGACCAGGCTAGCCTTGAACTCAGAGATCAACTTGCCTCTGACTCCCGAATACTGGGATCAAAGGCGCGTACCACCACTGCTGGGCTAAGAACGGTTTTTGAAATTGGCCTTTATTTGTATTTTTCTTTCTTCTGTCCTTCAACTCACCTAAACCAAAGGAGAATTTGAAACATCTGTGATAAATTCAGTTTATGGTGAATATGCTTAAAAGAAAGAAGGAAGCAGAGAAAGAAGCTATGTGTTCACAAGTAAAACAACCTGCTTCCATGCAACCTGGCACTGTAGACCTCCGGTCAGGCTTTATAACTCCCGTTCCGCTTCCTCCCGACGTGGTTTCCCTCGGCTGGAGAGGCTTCAGGCCACACACTCACACTGCTCCTTCTTTCCTCAATCTCCGAATGCCCGACTTTCTGGCAACACGAGCTTTTGCTTCTCTTTCTCTGCTGTTCCTCAAGCCCTTGCACTGCCCCTAAATTCCATCTGCTGTACCAGCACAACATTTTTTCCCTTAAAGTTGCATCAGTTTAAAGTCAGCACAGCAGCACAGTGGTGACGGCAGACACGGTTCCTGGGCCCCAAGGTGCCCCAGGACTATGTTCACCTCTGTCAGTGTCCTTGTCATTTGCCTCGTGTCACTCAAAGGCAAATGCTCTCACAGACAGGCTCTAATTACGTCCTTTTCCCTCCTCACCAATTAATTGCCTTCCAGAGCAGTTGTAGCTTGAATGAGTGC
>CABHPH010106409.1:0-11568 GCA_902168325.1 Peromyscus nudipes
GGGCTCCAAAGCTAAAGCAGGCTTTGTTTTACTCTAACATTAATTAATTATCATGTAAAGAAATAGCACGTTTTAAAGGCTCCCTCTCATCTTGGAGCAGGGAGATGGATCAGTTGATAAACTGCCTGCTGCACAGGCATGTGGGCCTGATTTCAGATTCCAGAACCAACAGAAGAAGCTGAGCATGGCAGTATGCATTTGTAATCCCAGTGCTGGGGCGGCAGAGACAGGAGAGTCCCTGAGGCTTGCTAATTAGCCAGTTTAACTGAGTCAGTGACCACAGAGTTCAGTGATAGAGCCTTTCTCAAAAACTAAGTGAAAAGCAATCAAGAAAGATGCCTCACATTGACTCATGGCCTCCACACACATGTGTGCACACATGCAGATGGATCCATACACACATTTTTTAAAAAGTTCCTTTTTACAAATGTCTGTCTCATTATCAGGCAGCATTTTTAAATCTGTGGTAACTATATGGAGAAGCTCATGAGCTCAGCTCCCCACAACTCCTGTGAGGATTCAGAAATCTGAACTTCAAAGACAAGTAGAAAAAGATAGCAAGCGAGGAAAATGTCTGAAATTTTTGCTTAAAAAACTTAATCCATTTTCAGTTGGTCATATGTACACATGTACATCTATGTATGTGTGTTTTAGGCTTTTGTTTACGACAAGCCTTTTCAAAAAGTAATTTTTGAGATTATCATTTCTCTTTCCCTTTCCTCCCTCCAACCCGGCCCCCCCGCCCCCGTATGTCTCCCCTTGTTCTCTTTCAAATTTATGCCCTCTTTTTTCTTTAATTATTATCACATGTATTCATATATGTACTCGTGTATTTATTATGTATTCCTAAATACATAAGTACAACCTTCTCAGTCTGTATAATGTTATTTGTATGTACATTTTCAGGACTGACCATTTGTTATTTGAAAACTGATTGTTATGCTCTTCCCTGGGGAAGACTATTTGTGTAACCCAGTTCCAATGGATACATCTACAACACAACACTTAAACCTGAGGCTCAGGGATCATTTCAGAAGAAGGGGCATAAAGATTGTAAGAGACAGAGAACAGGGAGTTTGCTATGAGATTGCGTCTCCTAGAAATGTCAGAAGCTACACACATGAAGTCTCACCAGCCTGACTTCCTAAGCATGACCTGAATAAGGATGGCACCAATAGACATGCTAACATGGATGGAGGTGGCTCACAAGGCTTCAACCCTAGACAGAGTTACCGCAACAGTCTTTATATTAATGTTATTATATTATTAATATTACTATAATGTAATATATTTTAAAAGATAATGGCTGGGCTGGAAAGCAAAACCAATTCTTGAAAATCTAATTGTATTCAAAATTAAACAAATACACTTAACACCAAAGAAGTGCAGGTACTGGGAAGTAATGAATAATTAAACATAAGCAAGCCAATGGGGAGAAAGGCTACATGTTAAAAAAAAATACCAGAGACGTAAAGGCATAAATCATGATTTATAACCCATTCCAACTTTGACCCCACAGAAAGCAAGAAAGATCAAAGGTGACGTTTCATTATGTATTTATTATTTAGCAAAAACATTACTCATCAGTCTTCATTTTTAAAGATATATATGGAGTTTTTACAGACTCCCATAGATAGAAGTCTTGAAGGGAAATTATTATGTGCAGAATTTATCATAAAATGTGCAGCTAACAGCACAATATGGCTAATTCGTAATTTGACTGTCTCTTTCCAGATTTATAACCTTGCCGCTCTGTAACCAAATGATGCGCCCTGCAATGCATCATGGGAAGATGGCTGACAGTTCAAATGCATTCACTGTAATTCTGCAAGAGACGTTATTCTTTAATTCTCTAATGAAGATGTCTCTAAATAGAAGCCACTGCTACCATCATTAATACATTCACACATGAACAGACTGGGAAATTCCATTTGGAAATCTTACACTATATCAAAAAAATGCTGTCAGGTCCACTGGATTTGAGGTGAGATTGCTATTTTAACTGGGAGTGCTTCTATCTCATTTGAGAATCTTCTTTTCTAGGCAGCTCAGTGGGAGGGAAAAAACAGATGACATCAGATGCTTGCTTCTACAAGGTATAATATAATCCATAAACAACACCAAAACTGGTACTAACCTCAAGTCTTATTGTGAAATACCTAGTAGACCTCCAGTTATTTTAAACTTGTGTTATTACAGTCCTAAAATGGATCATAATGCATTTTAATATGCATTATGAGATGGCGTGCCCTTGTATTTAGAGAAGAGAGGTGATGGAAAGATGTTCACAAAAACAAGCAATAGGGCTGGGGGTGTAGCATAGTGATAGAGCAAGCAGTTCTCTGGCTCCCATGAGGACTTGGGTTCAATGCCAGTGCCATAAAAAAATAATAATAACATAAGCTAGGTCTTGCTATGTAGATAAAATGCACCCGGAAATTCTGGGCTGGTACTGAGGCTACAGAGTATAGATTCCACCAAACCCCCAACCAGCACAATCAAAACAGGAGGGTGCAGTCAGAGGTGACTACAGCCCCCAAGCTATCCTCTTCACCATTTGGGAGCATCCTACTCAGTTTACCTGGATAGCAAACCATGTCACATAAAATTCTCCTAAGCAGTGTTCATAAGAAGAGATGCTAAAGAACACTGTGTTTCAAGGTCAAATTCATTTAAACATAAGAGCTGGGATACAGCTCAGTTGTAGAACCCTTGCCTGCAACCACTCCCATCCAGGTTAAATCCTTAGTACTGGAGGGGGCGCTAAATGGGATTTACTATTTGGGGGGATTACTAGAGAGCCAGTATACTATATTCTGTGAATCTCTGAAGGAAATAACCATAGAGGTAGATAGGTAGGTAGACTGGTTGATGGGTAGGTGAGTGGGTGGGTCAGCTGCTTGGTTTTCACTTCTCTCTCTCTCTCTCTCTCTCTCTCTCTCTCTCTCTCTCTCTCTCTCACTAATCTAGAGTTCTCAGAAAAGCGCCTGAATGAGAAAACAGAGAAGACTGCCCCATTTTGTCATGGCATGTGGCTCTCAGACTATGTGCTGCCATGTGGGCCTTCAGTAAATGCATCATTCAAAGTCTGAGTCAGTATAAGTGAGTGTCAGGTGGGATGTCTGGGGAGGAGGGGAGGAAGTGGTCGTGCCCAGCTCCTCTGGTGGGAAACCCTGCACCAAGGTGACTGCCATCCCAGGCTTTGGAGTCTGACCCATCAGAGGCAAAATCCAGCTGCACTGCTCTCCCAGATGTTTGACCTCTGTCGTTTCTGGACAGGTTCCTCCTCTGTAAACTGACTTCAGTAAGATGATGCTCACAAGTGTGACAAGTGTGAGTAAACAGCAAGCACCTTCAGACCCTCCAGAGCAGTGGGAATGACAAGCAAGGAGTAATCCACCATGCAAGCAGTGGTGACTCCCGGCCAGCTTTGGCTGCCCAGCGCCCACACCCTCTTCCAAGAAGCAGTCCAGGTCCCTCTGGGGAATTGCCTGTCACATATGCTCTTAGTAGAGTGATTATTAAAGACATCCACATCCAGTATAGAAGATGAAGCATACCACTCCCTCCTCTCACATCTGTGCACTGGTTCAGAGAAACCCAGAGGACCCATGCTGAATTGATAGGCTTCTCTCTACCAAGACACTGAGTCTTAGCAGTGGAAAGTCAGATTAAAGAAGAACCAGTGTGGGTGGCGGGAATCTTCCTGTGCCCGGGGAGCTATCAGATTCCCCCTGTCTCCTCCTGAATATGGAACATCAGCATTTAGAAATGCTGAGCCCCAGTGTCCATTCAATCGATTAACCTTATTAAGCATGAAAACAATATGATTCTCTAGTGATGCACACATCTGCAGAGAAACAAGTCTAGAACAGGTTGAGTCCAGTCCTCAATGGAATCCCAGGAGAACAACGAAAGGACAAGAGAAGGGCTGGAAAGAAGGCCCAGCAGTTGGGAGTGAGTACTACTCTTGTGGAGAAACTAAGTTCAGTAGCCAGAACCCATGTTGGGCGGCTCACAACTCCCTGTAACTGAAAGGGAATCCAATGCCTCTGGCCTCCAAGGGCATCTATACTCCTATGCACATACCCACACACAGATGCGCGCGCACGTGCGCGCACACACACACACACACACACACACACACACAAAACTACAACTAAATCTTTTTTAAAGGTGAAGAATACATTGAACATCTCTCCCATGCAAGGCTGGCATTAGGCTGTGTCCTTCATGCTTTAAGGGGAAGTGGGGACATCTCTCTATTTGAAGCAGACTAATATTAAAGGGAGAACTGGTTTCCCGACAGTGGGAATTGCTGAGAAGCCAGCAGGAGACACTGAGAGGTTCAGAGTTCAGGGACAGCGGGAAGATATGGCTGCCCAGAGAGTATGGCACAGAGGGAAGGCGCAACATCATCCCAGGCCAGGGGACCAGAGCCTCTACAGAAACTAGAACCACAGCATGCCTGAAACTGCAGTAGAGATGCCGCTACCACCAGAGGCCCGGTCCCCTCAGAGAGGCAGCAGCAGGGGGGACGATACCCAGGCTTGTTCCTACCTCCTTCCTGAGCAACCCATTGGCCCCAGCCAGCCAGACAACAGTACAGCCTGCAAAGGTCATCCCCTCTCCCCCTTAAACAGAGAAGATGGGTCCCAGGCAGACAGCCCAGGACTGGCTAATAAACTGTCATGCAAGAAGAATGTGATTTCATATGCATGATGTAGGATGTCGTGGGAACTCCCTGTCTATTCAGGTTTCACCTCTCAGATGAGACAGAACACTTGCAGTCACTGTAGTAGTCAGCCTTTCATTACTACAGCAAACACGAAGACGCTGTATGAAGAGAAAAGGTTCCTTTATGCTCACAGCTTGGAAGTCCCCACCTGTGATTGGTTGGTCCTTTTGCTTTGGGCCTGTGGCAATGCGACGTATCACGGGAGTATGTGATATAGATAAACTACTCACCTTATCACTAGGAAGCAGAAAAAAGGAAGGAGAAGAGACCAGGGTCCCCAAATTCCTACTGGGGCATACCTCCAATGACCTAAGGTCCCCCCCCCCGGGCCCTACTCTTAAAAGTCCCACTATATTCCACTAATGCTGGTTTCCAAAGCAATACCTGTACATATGAGCCTTCAGGGGGCATTTAAGATCTGAGCTACAGCAGTCATTTGCCTTCTATTCCCCAAATCCAAACTATCCCACCACCATCCCACCAAGAAAATTATGTATTAAAAAGTGGTCTTTCCCTCTTCTCCAGATAGTCTGTGGACACTAGCGTCACCAGCTCTGGGTGCTCCCAACTCCCACAGGCATTCTACCTTACACCAAAAACCAAGTGGATGTCCCTGTCATCTTTAGTGTCCCTGGGGGGAAAATCAAATCTCTGAGTGAGCATTGACAGGGTAAGGATAATGCATAGGTCCTTTGGCCCCAGCTCCTGAGGGACATCCTTTGGACAGGCTGTATTTATACGTAATTAGGATTTCCTCAGCCAAATCTAATAATCATTTTTCTTCCAGGGGAATTTCTGATGAGATTTCCTTGCAAAAGGACCGTCTCCTAATGGGATTAGGGGGCGTCACAGTGGTCTCCTGAGACAGTGTGTTGAGAAACCGTTTTTGAAAGAAAACGCAACTGGGAGAGGATGATGAACACAGCTGCTAAGAGACAACTTCTTGCCAGGGATGCAGGGTGGCACTACTCTGCCTCTAGTGTCAAGGGAGTGCTGGGCCAGTACTTTGATCGCCCTGGCCAAAAATTAGAAAGAAGTCTAAATGGATCACATGCTCTTAACCTTGCTACGTGCCCAGGCATAGGGCAGTCAGACCACAGGGGGAGTGTGGAGAGCGACTGGGGCACCCCACTTGCTGTGAGCATCACAACACTCCTGTTGACATGGTGGGGCTGCAGACTCATGTACCCCAACAAGAGCTTACACTTCAAAGACTCATAACCCTGACTCAGGCTGTCTCGGGACCTTTGAGAAACATGGTAGGAAAGGAATGGAGAAACGGATTAGAAATAGCTCAGGAACATGAAACAAAACACACTCCTGCAAAGTGGGATTACTATGAGTGGGGTTGGGGTTGTGACCTTCCCGAGTGGCCACATGAATGTCTTAAATTCTTCTCCTGGCCTTTACACCACTGGGTTGTCTTTGTTTATTTGGAAGTCCCTGTTTAAACAGAGACATAAGTAGTACCACACGACAATAAAATTACTTCAATGAGCAGTCTTCTGTCTCTGGATTCTGCATCTAAAGATTTAGAGAATAAATCAAATATACATTTTTTTTTAATTTCTAAAAAGTTCCAAAACTCAGATTTGCCATGAACCTAGGCACCGTGCTGAATCTGTGTGAACACGGCGCTTTGTGGACATGGCCCATTCTGGTCTCTCCTTTTCTCAGCTACTCGGTTCCTCTCCAGTAACCACAATTTGAACATTGCTCACCGGTGTCTCATGAGTGCCGTCACGCCCATGGTGGAAACATCTGTACTAAACACACACAATTTTCCCGTCATCAATCCCTAAACAAAACAGCGTAGCAGCTACTTCCATCATACGTCCCTTGTACCCGGTATTACAGGTCATCGAGAGATGTTTCCAGTGTATCAGGGACTTGAGCATCTGTAGATTTTAGCATCCTGGGTGGGATGTCTTGAACAACTCCTTCACGGATTTTAGTTGCCCTTTCCTTTATTATCATCATAAATGGTGATTCCTTATGTGTATGTGTCTGTATGTGTCTGTGTGTCTGTGTCTATGTGTGTCTGTATGTATGTGTGTCTGTCTGTGTCTGTGTGTACACACACATCAGCACATGTGTAGAAGTCACTCAGAAGGCAGCTTTCAGGAGTTGGTTCTTGAGTCAGAGATGAAACTAAGTCCAGCAGACCTGTGCAGCAAGCACCTTTACCCCTGAGCCAGCTCTCTGGCCCATGTACTAGAAATTCTAAAGGATATCAATGACAAAATACTGAAGAAAACAAACAAGCAATAAGAACAAACCAAAACAAAAAAACTGCCACTGATCTAAGTTCTGAGCAACTGCTCTTCTCAGTTTCTGTAGGATGTAAGTTTAACTAGCACGGCTTCTCTATTTATCCTTTAATAAACACTACATTCTATGTGGCAATAGATTCTGAGAATTCATTACATTCATCTCAGTACACACAGGGCCTCTGCTGCTCTGGTCACAGCTCTTATCTTCTATCCCATAGTAAAGCGTATTTCTGTGTTTAAACAGGAGCTTCAAAATAAATATGGACAACACAGCAGCCGGAAAGACCAGGAAGCCGAATTCAAGTTAATTCAATTGTGTCACTCAGTGTGACCACTGGAGTGTTTGTGTTTAATCTTTTTCAATTGCAAAGACTGAAATCTGAAAGCCACTAAAATCCATCTCAAATAAACAAAGACGTAGGAGGTATTGGAATGTGTGCTGAAAGAAGATTTTCATGAGTTACAGTCACATTAAGTTTATTGCTTACGATGTTTTCCATCCATTTGTATATCTGTTCACTTGTGTGAAATAAATGTTTTGAAATTACAGTTAACAAGAAGTATTCTTTGACTAAGTCCGGTGCCACCTTCCTGTAACTCCAGCAACTTGGTAGATTGAGACAGGAGGGTCGACGTTGATTGAGGTCAGTCCTGACTATGTAAAAAAGATGCTGTCTCAAAAGGAAAAAACACAAGGTTCTTGTCAGGACTGGCTGTGCAATCTACTAAGCCTGACTATGTAAAGATAAATTTGGAGTAATTGACAAGTCTACAGAAGTCTTGAAAACAAAAATTGCTTTTTTTTTTTTTTTTTGAGACAGGGTTTCTCTGTGCAGTTTTGGTGCCTGTCCTGGATCTTGCTCTGTAGACCAGGCTGGCTTCAAACTCACAGAGATCTGCCTGCCTCTGCCTCCCAAGTGCTGGGATTAAAGGCGTGTGCCACCACCACCTGGCGAAAGATTGCTTTTTACCACACAAAAATATCCTTGTAAAGATTCTCTCCCTCACAGGAGTTTGGGATGATAGCTCCATCTGAAGAGTGCTCACCATGCAAGCATGAAGGCCTGGGCTTGATTCCCAGAACACATGTTTAAAAGGAAAAAAAAAAAAAAAGCCAGGCACAACGCATGTGTTTGTAATCCCAGCACTAGGGAGGCGGAGACACACAGATCCCGTGGACTCGCTGGCCAACCAACCTAACCTGCTTAGTGAGTCTCAAAAACCAAATGGAGCCAGGCAGTGGTGGCACACACCTTCATTCCAGCGCTAGGGAGCCAGAGACTGGCAGATCTCTGAGTTCAAGGCCAGTCTATTCTACAGAGAGAATTCCAGGATGGCCAGAGCTACACAGAGAAACCCTGTCTCAAAACAAACAAACAAAAACCAAAGTGGAAGGCACCTGAGAAACAAGAGCCAAAGTCTTCTTCTGGCCTCCACATGCACGCACACATATTTGCTGTGCACCAGCACATGCACAGGCACCTGAACACACAAGCATGTACACATATACACATAGGCGCACACATATGTGAACATACATACATACCCACACTTGCATACAAATCTGTATAGCACACACTTGTATATGTGCACACACACACATACACACACCCATGTGTACACGTAAGAAAATGCAATTTAAAGCATGAGTTGATTTCTTTTTTCAAGTAATTTTTATTTTTATTTTTAATAGTGTGTTTATATATGAAGCCAATAAAAGTACATTTGGACTGTCTGCAGGCCTTCACTGCCCACAACTATTATTCATTTTATTTCATAGCTGTTGGCTGAAATAACCTTGTTGTACAGGGAGGGGGATGCTGGATGTGGCAAGTGGTCCCCACAGGAAGTGGCTGCAAGAAAAACCTTCTCTTTATTCCCTTCCATCCTCAGCCTCCAAGTGACCTGGAGAAGAGCTGGGATTTTTGAAGTTTTTTTTCCCCCTTTAAGAAACTCTCTCCTACAAGGTCGGAGCACTAGTGGGAACTGGAGGGAGGTAATGGTGGGTAGACATGATCAAAAGACATTATATAAAAAGTATGATGTTTCCAAAGAATAAATTAAAAACACTTTTAAAACAAGAAATTCCTAAATGGGAGTAAGAGCAGATCTCAGGCCTGACAAGTCTGGGGGAGGGGGAGGGTCAATTAATCATATTTGTACTGGGTCCCCAGTGGCGGTCCTTTCTGCCCTCTGGTGAACCTTCCACATTCCCAGCCAGATCACTGTGAGCAACAGAGAAGACTCAGGCCTCCGCCACCTTTCCACACCAGCCCTTCCCCAGCCAACACGTTTCTATTACTTACGGTGTCCCGTCTGCGTCCTGACTAATTCTACAAGAAAACAGCTCCTCATCAGGCTTTCCCGGAGTTGCAACATGAAGTCCTTCCCTGTCTGTGTCCTCCAAGGACTTTGAGCAAGATGCCAAATTAGAGCCTGGGGCCCCAACAAACAGATACAGACAGAACCCCAGGCCTGAGCTGAAAATGTGAGGTACCCTGACTGTGGGAGACTTGGGGAGGAGGACATTGGGGACAAGTCTGGCGGAAGCTGGGTCTCGTGGGATTATTTATATTAGACTGAAGCTCCTGGCGAGAGAACAGACTATTCTGTGAGGTCATGACATCTTAACACCCGTTTGTAAGTTCCTTCAGTGGTTGGAGGTGGGAGACAGCTCGTTACCTCACCAACTGGCATCTGGGAGGCCAGAGTTGGAATCCCGGCTCTGCCACAGTGAGAGAAACCCATCAGTTCCCTGCATCCTGGGGTCGCGCTGCCAAACCACGATTCCTCCACTGACCTCGTAAGGTCAGTTGTGGAAACATATCTCACCCTAAGCCCCAGGCGCTGTAAGTGTTCAATAACAAATGGGCTTACACCACGGATGTTAGGTGATCAAAAATTGCCCCCAAAGAAGATAAATAGACTGCACCAGGTAAAGATTATTCATGTGACAAGAAGTGTCAAATAAATGCCATTTAACTAAAAGAAGACATGTTGGCTATTGGCATGGCAAATATCAAATTACTGCGGTAACAACAGAGAGAAAAATCTTTCTGTGGTGTGTCAGTGGGTATTGATCGAGACGATCCCCTCGGGAAGGTCAGTGTTTCCACCTACACAGGCCAGCTGAGGGAAGAGGGAGGGGTGGGGAGCCAGGGAGGGAAGGAGAAAAGGAAAGGAAGAAGAGGTGAGTGAAGAGAAGGATGGGGAAGAGAAATCTCTTTCACTTGTCCAAAATTAGATGTCATAGAACTTTCAAGAGAAAGAGAAGAGATAGGCGGGTCAGAAAGGGACCAAAGGCAGAGTGGATAATAAGCCCAGTCCACTCTTCTCTTAGGCAGCATGGTTAAATAACAAACAAACAAATTATTGAGACAAGATGAAGCTATGCAGACCAGATGTTGTCAACAGCTTTCAAAGAGCAAGATCTAAACGCTTTGAACTTAATCTGAAGGGGTTTGGGAGACTGGAGAGATAGCTCAGTTAAGAGCACTTGCTGCTCTTGCAGAGGACCTGGGTTCAGTTCCCAGGACCCACAGGGCAGCTCACAACCATCTGTAACTCCAGTTCCAGCGCATCTGACACTCTCTTTTAGCTTTTGAAGGCACCAAGTGTGCATGTGGTACACAGACATACATTGAGGCACAACATTGATACACATAAAATAAATATAAGTATATAATTTTTAGTCTCATTTGGGAGGTGAAATCAGCCTCATTGAAATATTAACACAGAGTAGAATCGAGTTATAGCTCCATAACACATTTGAAGGGTCTTTTCTCCTTGACACCTTGTTAATTTTTTAAGAATTGGAAATGCCTTACTTTTTGAATCTGATTTTCATGAAGCAGAGGTTTTATTAAGGATTATAATACAGATTTTATACACAAGGGCTAAGTGAAAGAGAGGCAGTCAGAAGAGAGGCTGACAGTGCATGACTGGGGCCTTCCCCAAAATCTAGGTTTGGACTAGGTAAGTAAAACGAAAGAATCATGTGTGAACTCAGGCAGTCCTCTTGGGTTAGAGAAGAACCAAACATTTTTCAGAGAGGGAAAAATGGAAACATCTCACAGGTTCTGAAATTGAAGTAGAAACAACTTCTCTGACTCTGATTCCAGCTCATTCAAAAATAAATTTGTCATTGTAGAACACCAGGTATGTTTGATGGGAGCTGGCAGAAACGGGGAGAAAGGTCTAGAGCAGAGGCCATGCTTTGTGCTAGGGAGGTAAACCCAGCTCAACCACAGAGCTTCAACCAAGTCCAATGGGAAAACAGACCCAAGATTGAGTGGTGGTGGTGGTGGTGGTGGTGGTGGTGGTGGTGGTGGTGGTGGTGGTGGTGGTGGCGGCCATGGCAGTAGATGTGGTGGTTGTGGTGTGTATATGTATAGCCCTAACTAGCCTAGAACTCACTGTGTAGACCAGACAGGCCTTATACTTGTGATGACCTCCCACTTTTGCCTTCCATGTGCTGAACTACAAGTATGCACCACCAAGTCCACTTCAAACACCTTATTTTAAGAAGCCAGTAATATTGGTGCTGGTGGGGAGGGG
>CABHPH010106422.1:0-39817 GCA_902168325.1 Peromyscus nudipes
ACAGTCTAATTTTAATTTTGGTTAATGAAAGGAAATGTGAGTCAGAAATAGGATTCTCATGAACTCAGTGAAATAGAAGTAAAGTCACCTCCAGAACTATTTCATATTTTACATATACCTTTGTGGGAAGACAGTGCTAGCCACATTCTACAGTTGACAGAAATTAACTATGGGCTATTTCTCTGGAAGTTGGAGGAAATAGAGCTAATTGTGAAATTCCAGAAATCTGATGGTTTGACCATGTGTGGTTTCATTCAATGTAATATGAAATTAACAGTCTAGGAACTTAAATTTTGGAATGAATAAGTCAGAAAAAAGTCAGTTATTATCAGTTTAGTTGCCATGGAGTAAAAATAATTGATCTTATTCTAAATGAAGTCTATTTTGGATAATTTTTAAAAATTATAAGTGTATTTTCAAAAATAACAAGAGTATGGTAAGTTCAAAAATGTCCTCTTATTTATAATAGAATTATGTATCTATAAATCTATTATGAAATGAGAATGTCATTAGCTAAAAATGCAGGTGATACATATAATTTATTGTCAATGTAGACAGTAAATTACATGAATAATGTATTATTATACAATTGGAAATCAGTAGATTTCATCATTCTACACATTCCAGGCCAGAAAAATTAAGTCATTATTTTTTATTGCTTAGTAATTTCATACATGTGTATTGTGTTTTTCAGTAATTTCAGCTCTCATTCACTTTGCTATGCCTGTAATCACACTCAATATTATGTGTTCTTTATGTTTTAAACACCCTGTCCACTTAGAGTTCTTAGTATGTTACACAGTTGTAAGGTCACCTGTTGTACCGTAGATAGGTTCTGATGGATAAATCTCCATGGATACATTTTTGGAAAAATATTTTGCACAACACTTTTGTACTGTGGCAAGCTCAAAGTATCTAAATAACTATTGTATGTTAGGGCTTGTTATAAAACACAGTATCATCTTTCTTGTCCATGTTTCAATTTATATCTTAGTTTTCATTACTGAATCTACTCCAAATTCTCAATACCAACTAATTTTCAAAAGTATAAATTACTTCAAAATAATACATTATTTTTGTTTATATTTGTCTAGAACACACATTTAATCAAAATGTTAAAAAGGAAATGTTGTTGTAGACTAATAATTCTTTTCAGAATTTGAAAGTATCACTATACCACCTATAACATTTCCAGACCTTAAAGAAATTCTCTTTTTCAATATCTTATGAGGATTTTAGACTAAAATATATCACATTATACCATAGCATATCATCTATAAAGTCATATCATGCCTTGATAAAAAAAAAGATAACGATAGAATGGCAAGCACAGTTTTGTAAAAGGCAGCAATGTTTTTGTCTATCAGCAACAGCTATATCTTAGGGAAAAGATTCAATTTTTTCAATAAACAGAAAAAATTTCTTTCTTTAATTAATGTAATTCTTAACAGAAATATGATATTATGGTCTAGGAATATAGCTACTCCTCTCCACTATGTGTCTATGAAGGCAATACTTTGGATATTAAAAGACCTCATGGTCAAAGGAGGCAGAGCTTCAAAGAGATGTTCACCTCCTTTCTTCCTGAAATGTTTGGTTGTTTTTTCTCTTCCACACACTCCATCCCTAATGTTTTGCTTTGTTTCAAGCCAGATAAAGAGGCCATGTAATTATGTATGGAAACAACCAAAATCATTCTCTTTTTATGAGCTAATTTTCACAGATATTTTTTCAGGGATGATAATCTGGATAGTAGAGGAACAGGTATCAAGATTTAGAGATGTTAGTACAACTATCTGATGATGTGGCAAAGCATTTGCAACTGTTTTGAAGGAGATGCTTGAATGAATTTGAAGTAGTGAATTAAGGATACCTTAAAAACTAAAAGAATAGATTTGCACATGATTCTGGTAATGTTGTACATTATCAGAAGGCCAACTCTGGTGGCAGAAGTATAAGAGATATGGATGAGCACCTATCTGGATGAAGAATGTGCAAGAACTGTACAGAAAAACTGTATTCATCATGTAATGGTTTCGAAAATTTCTAATTTGCCAAACACACACAAAAAAAGACCTGGTAAGATTAGTGTTGATCAGAAGAAGCCAAGGGATTTTTGTCACAATGCTAGGTGAAATTCCTGGTGGTTATCTCTGGTATACTTATTTCATACATGCACGTGTGCATGCACACACACACACACACACACCCTAGTCTCTGAGACACAGTAGTAAAAATTCAAAGATATTTAACAGAGACTTTTGAGAGCAACCAATTAAGGTGACATTGCCTCTTAGAACTGTCTCTTGACATGTTATTTCAAAACATACATTCCATGTTGAGTTGAACAGATTCTCAAGTTTGCTGTAGCAATGTACTATACTACAGTTCATGACAGCTGTAGATATAGAGGTTATCCTTGTGGCAACAGGTTGATAGGTTTGCAGAATATAAATGCTATAGGACCACAGAAGCTTCTACCACTGAGATTTCAAAGAAAACCTGGAAGGTCAGATATTTTTTAATGGGACCAGAGTCCATAAAAGAAATCATCGATGGTGAAATGCATAGGAACTGTGGTAATAAAACTCAACAACCACTGGAGATGAAAGGAAAGTAGATAGAATTAAAAGTGTGAAATATTTCTCCTGGAGAGCTACAGGAAGCATACAAAATGAGGCTGAGGAATTGGTCACAGGGTCACATGTTCTCTATGATCTGACAGTGATCTTATAAAGCAGTAGTTTTATTTTTTTAAGGTATGAGTTTCTGAATGATATAACACACAAAAGTAAAACAATAACTGATAAGTAGCAGATGGATAGACATACTAGATAATAAAATGGCATAAAATAGAGCTAGCAACATCCAGTGGAAAAGATTGAAGTAGCCCTATTGAGGCAAAAAGCAAAGGCAGCGTTATCAAGTTGGGGGCTTAGAAGTACCCAGTAGAAATCTCCTGGGCATGTTAATGCTGTCAGCTGGGTCCAAGATGAAAATCTCCTCTCCATGATGAGCTTCTTCCTTACTGCTCCCTTTTCCTACCACATGATAGACAATAGTGACATCTGTTGGAAATTGCTTACCTTTTAGTTGTCCTAAAGAATTTAATATTTTCAATGTTCCCAGTTGCTTTCTAATTTTGCATCTTTATGGAACCAGGACACCAGCTAAACAAAGGATAGAGGTTTTGGAGGAGACAGGTATGGCCTCCTCGCTCTTGCAATCCACTTTCAACCAGCTTAAATGTCCCTTGACAATTTTTCAACATCTTGCATATTGAAGACCTACAATCAGAAAGGTCCTAGGTCTGGGATTACATAACACTGTGGAAGTCTATATCTCACCTCTGTGTTTTCCTTATGCCAGGTATAGACTTAGAGGTCTCATTTTTGATCTACTGGAAATTGGCGCACTCAGTTGATTTATCTTATACTTTCTTTTGGAATAAGAATCTTCACCTTGTGTCTGTTCTATCTTTATATATTGTTAAGACTGTCATATTGTGTGACTACTTGCTACTAGTACTTAGTCTGGGGCTTAATAGCTATGGTGAGAAAGTTATGATTTGGGAGCTCAATAAATATATTGAATGCATTTGTATTAAGAGACAAATAAGGACTGTTACTGTAAAAGGCAGATTTTTATTTTCTTTCTTCCTTCCTTTCTGATTGATTGATTGATTGATGGATGGATTGGTTGGTGGATTGACTGATTAATTGATGATTTTGTTATTTTAGACAAAGTTTCTTTGGAGCTTGTCCTGTAACTTGCTGTGTAGACTAGGATGGACTGGAATTCATAGAGATCCACCTGCCTCTGCCCCCAGAGTGCTGGAATTAAAGGTCTGTTCCATCACACCCAGAAGAGTAGAGTTTTACACATCGAATGTTAAATGTACTCTGTAATTCTGCATGTTAAGGGGTTGTTCCCCAGAGAAGTGCTAAGGGGAGCTGGTGAAAAGGTTAGATTCTGCTATTGGCCCAACATAGCCAACAGTTTAAGAGACAGAGTTATGAAACTAGTAGAGATTTAATTGGCCCCAAATTGGCTGTTAATGGGAGCCCACCACCTTTGGCCATTTCATACCAGGAAGTTGGGTACCAAGAGGATTTCATTAGTCTTCAGAAATATCAAATTTGTAAAACCAGTGCAAGAATGGCACCTTAGCAAAGGCTCACCCCTCCTGTGCCTGTGAATCTATGGAGTCATTGCTCAGGTACTTGTTGGTTAAAGGGTTAGAACTGGCTTCAGTCAAAGACAGTCTGATTTATACTA
Organism: Peromyscus nudipes; assembly: GCA_902168325.1. Classification (NCBI taxonomy): domain Eukaryota; kingdom Metazoa; phylum Chordata; class Mammalia; order Rodentia; family Cricetidae; genus Peromyscus; species Peromyscus nudipes. The sequence goes on from CABHPH010106422.1 coordinate 4,279, forward strand.
TTCCAAACCTGTATGATTGTGATCTTACCTTTCACCTAGGATTAGAACAAGTGAGAGAAAAGGACCATTGAGTGTAAACAAAATAGTCTTAGATATAGAAAAAAATGTGTGATAATACACAAAATTACACTGCAAAAAATGCAGAATGAGAGCAATTGAAATTTAGGTGATACTTTGAGGGTATTTATTTTTGCAGGATCATTTGGAAGGATCATGTGGAAGTTAAGCATATTCACTTTGGGCAGATGAGATGAATCAATCTTTAAAATGATTGCTTTGCAAGCTAAGGTACTCATATCCAGCAACATGTGCAAGCTCTACACAGTAGCGAATATCTGAAACCCTAGCAATTGTGAGAATGTAGAAGAAATGTTGATTCTTAGATATTGCTGGGCAGCCAGAATAACAAATATAGGAAGTTGTACATTCAATCAGGGAACGTATTTGAAAAATATAAGATAAAATGCATTAGAGAAAACACCTGATTTTTACTTCTAGCCTGTACACACTAACACACATATGCACATGCATGCACAGGCACACATGCAGGGACAGTCACACACACATGCACACACTATACACTTAAAGGAGACTGTGGGACCTTGACCTTACAGCAGTCTGTAACACTGATCTCGGGTGATTTTACATTCTTTTCTGCCCTAAAGAATTGCACATTGGATGCACAGACATACATGCAGGTAACACATATTTATAAACAAAACAAAATGAAAAATATTTTTAAAAGTCTATGATAAACATAAACTGTGAAATGTATGATAAATTTTCATTTTTAATTAATAGAAGTCAACATAGTTCTCTCTCTCTCTCTCTCTCTCTCTCTCTCTCTCTCTCTCTCTCTCTCAGTTCAACCAGTGTTGAGGCTAGGCATGTCTGCAGTCTGTGAAAGAGTCCCTTTTCTAGTGTTTGGTACATTGAGATAGGATCTCACTATGAAGGTCATGCTGGACCTGAACTCCTGTACGTAAGGATAAGGTAGAAATGCTTATCTTTTGTCTCTGTATCCTAATTGCTAGGATTAAACACCTACGTAAACATGTTCTGTTTCCTCAGTCTTCTTTTTCTTTTTTATTGGTTTTGAATGTTTAAAATGGCTCCACTTTCCTCTTTCTGTTTTTAAAATAACTTTAAGGTGGTATGATAATGGCACCTTTTCACCTTTTTTTCCTCTAAACTCTCCTATTTACTTACCAGCTTGCTCTATTTTAAATCAATGGCCTCTAGCCTTTGATTGTTGTGTAATATCCCTAGTTGGGCTACTGAACCTTGAAACTTGTGGCAATTTCAGTTGTCCTCTATATGGATGACTACTAAAGAAGCAATCCTCAATATCATGTTTTCTTTGTCTTTCAATAGAGTGACACAATAACAGTGTGTGATGATCATCAAATTTGCTCTACCTGGTAAGCTTCATGATGGTGTAATCATGTTTCTAGTAAAATTTAAAACAAAATAAGTCTGGTAAATATTGTATGGTTTGTATAGTGAACTGTGACCCAATCTGATCATTATCCAATTGTGTTCATCCCCGTGGGAACACAACACAGAATTCTGTGTTTCTACATTTCTTCTGAAATAAGACATTGCTCAATAATCTATGCACTGTCCTCATTTAGCTGAATGCCTGCTGTACTGTCACTTGATTGACATGTAGTTATTTTGCATTTATAACCTTGATGTTGTAGCTGCACTCTATCATTGCAATGATTTATCATTATTTGTAGAGAGCTGCGTGGAGCCGCACCCTGAAATTGACATTGGCTTCCGCCCTCCGCCCTCCCGACGGCGAGTGCTCTCTGTAAAAACAACTCCTTATTTGGGCATGGCTAGAATGGTATGTGGCTTGTGCACGCGTGGACCAATGGACAGCGCCCACGTAGCTGTCCAGGATTGGTAGCCCAGGCCTATTTAAGGGCTGGGAGGGGCTTACCCGGTGAGAGACGACGTTTGTTAAAGGACCTGAATAAACTGCAGAAAGAAGAGCTCGGTGTTGCGTCTTCCTTGCTGGCCGAGGGGGTTGCGACAATTATTTACAAATATCTTAGTTATAGCATTTAGGTGACAAAGAAAGAATGTATTTTTGTTGTGTGTGACAAGATCTTATAGGATTGGACATGCTGATCCAGAATGAATGGTCTTAAAGACTCAGCTTCTGCAATGTTGACCCTACTGACACATGGCAGCATGGACAGACTATTTAGGATCTACTGAAAGAAGAGTATATTTTCATTATGATTGAAAAGTCACATTCATTTGACAACTTGTGATTGGTCTATGCTCAGAAGTCAAACAGATCTGCTTGGTGCTGAGCCATATTTTCATAAAATATTCTTACTAATACTGCCATGTGAACTATAAGCAAAACATAACTTATTCCAATAAAATTATTTTTCCATTTTCTTAATGCCTTATTCCCTATTTATAGGGTTTTAAATTAAATATTAGCTATTTTACTGGAAATGCACTGGTATCTCACAGTGACTTCCTTGCCTTGCCCCAAAGAAAAATGTACTTGATATCTCTTATACCCATATTTGTCACCCACATATATTTTATTTGAAGTGTTTTCATACCACTGCTCTTCTTTAAAATTGGGTTTCCTGGACTGGAGAGATAGCTCAGTGGTTAAGATCACTGGCTGCTCTTCCAGAGGTCCTGGGTTCAATTCCCAGAACCCACATGGCAATTCACAACTGTCTATAACTCCAATTATAAAGGATCCAACAGATATGCATGCAGGCAAAACACCAATGCACACAAAATTTAAAAAAAATGTGTTTCCTTTCTGTTATTGAATTATGAGTTCTTTATTAGTAAAATAAGTTAATTAGAAAATATATCTTTCACAAAACTTTCTCCCCCTGTGTGTATTTATTTTCTTAATGCTATACCTTAAAAAACATCAGAAATTCAAATTTTGACAAAGTGAACTTTACAATGTCAGATGTTGAATTTTTTTGTATGTTTAAAATATTTGATTTTGCTCCAACCTAAAATTACATTTCTCATGGTATATTTAATGTTTCTACACTTTGTTTCTTAGTTTTTTGGAGCAAAAATTACTTTCCTGTAATGTTTATTCCAAACTGAATTTTGTGATTATAGAATTTACTTTTCTGGATATTTCAAATGTCCGTATGCTACTGGGTCTCTCAGATACTTAATCTTCAGATTCACAGATTAAAAAAAATGAAAGTGAAGATGAGGAATGACCTACAGCATCTGTCTAGTTCTCATATTTGACCTTCACCTATCTGTGATATTCTCCAGAACAAAGCCGGTCACCTGAGTCTCTCACAAACACTAAGCCTTCCCCACATCACAGATACCCTAGAACACCGGAGGCGGCTTATATCCTTCCCCTCCCCAGAGACTGGCTTCAGGGAAGTAGGCTGTGGTAATCATAGCACTCACTATTTCAACTCTTCTGCTCTGCATAGCATCACAAGTCTATAAATATCCTCAAGTGCACTCCTAGTTTGTGGGTTTTTTTTAAGTGGAGGGTAATTTTTACGACTCTCTTCTTTCATAAGCAAACTCTAAACTCATGACAATAAAATTCTATATAATAGATCAAAATGTTGAAACTAGGTAAATTTGAACATAGTTGTTTATGGTGATATTTTTCTTTTGTACCAAAATGTTAATTGTATGTTAATAAATAAAGTTGCCTGGGGGTCAGAGCTATTAGCAAGCCATAGGAAAGCAGGGCAGTGGTGGTGTACGCTTGTGATCACAGCACTTGGTAGACAAAGCTAGGTAAGTCTCTGTATGTTCAGGAATACAGCCAGCATTGGATACACATGCCTTTAATCTCAATACTAACCACAGAACACCTGGAGGTCTATACAGACAGACCGTGATGAGGCAGTCCTGTGGTTGGGTTTACAACCAATGAGAAGGCAGAACAGAGACTATATAAAGACTTTAAACAGGAAGTAGCGTCTCCTTCGGAGAGGTAGGACCACTGCAGGAGGAAGGGTAAGGTTTTAGCTCTTAGCTCTGACCTCTTGGCTTTCTTTTTTGCATTGGTTCTGTGTTTCTTATTTATAAGACGGTTGGTTACATCTACAGTTGTTTTTTTCCTTACATCCGCTAAAATGCATGGTAGTATTAAGCTTACAAAAACCGATGAACATAATTGTATCATATCACTTATGTTTTGGTTACAACATATTATATATTTTTTTTCAGAATGTTATCCAAGTCTCAGAAATTAAACTGCATGTATGTGTCTCTTAAGGACCATAAGTATCTGTTACAAAGCCCCCGACCCCAAGAAAGAGTCAAGTGTTTTGCAACATTTACCTGACACTTTGTTGTTACTGTTGTTTTATGAACAACAATTTAATTAAAGATTAAATTGTTCTTTTTAAAATGTGTATCGAGATAAAGATAATGAAGAATGATTTGCTCTTCCCCTGTTTGATATAACTAACACTGCACATTATAAATTATTCATCTTCAACAAGCCATTGATGTCTGAAAGTAAAGTTTTAACTTCTTTTAATCTGGTTAAAATATCATTCATTCCATACTAAATGAAATATTGGACAAACTTTGTAGTGGGTCACTTCTAATGTGTTTGAATATTTTTTAACGTATTTTACTTTATACATGATCAATGTTATAGAATATCTGACTATATGCACAAGTGGAGTCTGTGGTATTGTATTCCCCCAAATATTGTGCATGCTAATAAACTTATCTGGGATCCAAGACAGAGAAGCCACAATATTAAACATGGGGATAGGCAGTGGTAGCACATGCCTTTAATCCTAGCATTCCAGAGGCAGAAATTCATGTGTTCAAGGATACAGCCAAGCATGGTGACTCATGCCTTTAATCCCAGAAAGCGAGCCTTTAATCCCAGGGAGTGAGGCAGAAAGTAGAAAGATATATAAGGCGTGAGGACCAGAAACTAGAGGCATTTGGCTGGTTAGACATTTGGCTGGTTAAGCATTTGGCTTGGTTAAGCTTTGAGGCTTTTAGCAGCAGTTCAGCTGAGACCCATTCTGGATGAGGACTCAGAGGCCTCCAGTCTGAGGAAACAAGACCAGTTGAGGATCTGGCGAGGTGAGGTAGCTGTGGCTGGTTCTGTCTCTCTGATCTTCCAGTGTTCACCCCAATAACTGGCCTCAGGTTTGATTTTATTAATAAGACTCTCTAAGATTCCTGCTACAGGAGTCAGTAGTCAAAGCCAAATAAAATGCTAAGAATTATAAAATCCCTAAGATCTTTAATGCACTAATGTCTCCCTTTTTCACCTTCTCTCATTCTCATTATAAATATAAATATAAATCATTATATATTCATATATATTCATCATTATGTATATTTAGCTACCATAAGCTTATTAGTTACCCATATATCTTCATATCTGCATATTTATCTGCTTATGTATAATCGAAGTTATTATTTATGCTAATCTTACCTATTTTTTGAACATCTGTTCTACTCTTTGATCAAGTGCTGTGCAATCATGTGTTCGTGCACATGAAAATAACTTCATCTCCTATTGTTGGCAATATGCTTTGGAATCAAATTTTGGGCTATTTGTGATTCTTTCTTTTATTTTTCTTTTATTGAAAGTATATTTATTTCATAAAAATAGTATTATAGTTCCCCTCCCCCAACTCCTCTGAGTTTCTCTCAACCTCCCCTTCCAATCAGATCTAGACCCTTCCTAGCTCTCTTTTAGACTAGTAAAGAGGCATCTAAAATAATAGTAGTAATAATAATAAATAATAAAGGGTCAAATAAAGACAAATAGGAATAGAACTAAACAAGCAAACAGAAAAAAAGAGACAAAGAAATAGCACAAGAAACACAGAGATACAGATAGAGAAATGTTCACACACATAGGAATCCTCTTAAAACACAAAACTAGAAGCCCTAATATATATGCAAATGACATGTAACATTAAAAACGATACCCCAATAAAATTTTGTGAGACAAAATCCAAGAACCTCCAAAGATGCCATTGAGTTTGTTTTGTGTTGGTTGTAAACTGCTGGGCATTAGGCCTCCAGTTCAGAGGGGTTTCATTTAATTTGCAAATGGTTCCCTGTTGTGAATATACATCCTACGAATGAAACCATTCCCTCTAGGAGATAGGCTCATAAATTATAGACTCTCACAAAAGATACAGACTTGGAAAAATTCAGAAAGCTTATGAGAGTCAAAGGGCATTCCTCTTGTTTCAAGAAACAGTTCATAATTGTAGGACGATAACTGACTTCAGTGAAGTAGGTATAGGCAAGCCAGTCAAGAGTCCACAGTGCTGCCGTTACCCCTAATTTTTCATATATGAAGCTATGTGAGATACTTATATTCTGTGAGCATACCAGGTGGACACATTGTTCATTGTGGTGATATTACATTTGTACTGAAATGTGGTGATATTTTATTTGTGTGTTAATAAATAAAGTTTGCCTTAGATCAGAGGACATAGGCAGCCATAAACAAAAGTCAGGCAGTAGTAGAACACACTCTTAATGCGATCACATGGCAGGCAGAGTCGCTGTGTGTTCAAGGACACAGCCAAGCATGGCAACACATGCCTTTAATCCTAGTACCAACTATAGAGACCTGGAGGTCTGTAGAGACAGGCAGTGATGAGGAAGCGAGGTGGCTGAACTAAGAGCCAATGAGAAGGCAGGATAGCAAGGCAATAAATGCACATGTTAGAAAGGAAGAAGCTCTCTCTCTAGGGAAGCTACGGTGGCATGATGAGCTAAGGTTAGCTGGTGGCTCTCACTATTTCTCTGATCTCTACGGCTTTCACCCCTGTATTTGGCTCTGTGTTTCTTATTTAATAAGAATGTTTAGAAATCCATCAACAGTTTATCCATCTACATTGTGTTTATTGTCATCATTTTATTTAACTCTTGCAGTTGCTCTATCTGAAATGAATAAATATTTACGTGCCATGAAAAACAATGTGTCATCAAGCTACGCTCCCCAAACATGATTCATTTCAAAATGTAGAAAATAAGGGCTCAGAGTAGGCTAAGAGAGAATTTCTTTAAGTCTGAAGAAACCATATTTTTCAGCATAAAGTACAATAAATTTAAAGAAATCACCTTCATGAAAATTGTTATGAGACTCAGTAGGTTGTATATGTTTGTATGTGAATGTGAGTATATGTGGAAATCTGTATAGTGATTATAACTGAAAAAGAAGAGAACATGAATTTGGAGGGTATTGAAGGGGAGCAAAGTGATATAAATGCTAGGAATATAGGTGTGTAGAATTCTCAAATTACAAATATTTAAATTAAACAATAAAAGAGACTACTTGAAAAATGTATCGATGTGATTAAATTGAAAATTAGGATAAATTAAATGTATTTAATATTGATGTACAATATGCAGTAAGTGCTCATTTTATATCTTTGTACAATTAAATAATGATGGGACAAATTGAAAAATATACTTTATATTTTATAATATTTGTTTTCCTTTCATAGTTGTGACTTTATCTAAAATTTTTAATACTAGTTTGTGAACCAAATGAAGTGAAAAGTGTTCAAAAGATCTGATCAGTTATCCTTATGTAATTTGTTTATTTTATTTATTTGTTTATTTATTTATTGTAGAACAGTAATCAATTACTTAATAAATCATTTTATTATTTTAAAATATAATGGCTTTAATTTTGTTTAAAATCTTTTGCTACTATAATGACTTATTGTGATTTTTTTCCTATTAAAGACCATAATTTCTTCTTTCTTTGGAGGGTTGCCTTGGGTCTCTTCTGTGTTTTTAGGTGAATACCACTCTTTGGGGATCAAGGGATATACCAGATATATTGAAATATCAAAAGATTGGCCCTTCTAAAATTCTGAGTTAAGATTCTTCAAATCATTTATCTCCAAGAATATACTATCTCATGTAACAGTCATGTATACTAATCTAATATTTTATATAATATTTTGTAGATTAATACAATATTTATGTATTTTGAAATATAATAATAATTATCTCAGTTCTGCAATTTCTAATGAGACATGAAATAAAGTCAAGAAACTCGAGATTATTCATAGAAAAAGAAATAGCTACAAAGAGCATAAGAAACACTGTGACATGGACACTCACGCTAATAAGTCCAGTGAGCTTTCACAAATGGTCAAGTATGTCCAGAGTCTTGAGCATGGGGCCATATAAGGCTTGAAGAAAAGGATATTTTTAATTATTTGAGAATTTCATAAACTTGTGTTGACAAAGTTATCCCCACCGACAACTCTTTGAAGATTATCCCTGCCTTCTTTATATGTTGTCCTGTTTTTTTTTTTTTTTTTTTTTTTTTTTTAGCATTCAAGACCAATGTGTCCTGCTCAATTATTTTTCACTGTGTTGCCTTCTGCTGCAGCGTGAACCTCTTACTGGGGGTGACAATCTTAGAGGAAACATTCTTGGCCCCTCTTCCTGAAGCTAATGATTACTAATTGTTCCAAGTTTAGGGATGGATATTTTGCCCATATCTCCCACCTCATATGTGGTAGTAATTTGGAATGACTTGGGCTCTAGTGGGTTTTTTTCATGTTCCCTCCAACAGCTGAAGTTAATATGCAATTCTGCCCTGCTGTATCCAGGAGAACTGTGTATTGGAAGTATCCATGGCCTCTAGTTCTTGTTCGAATTCTGTACTCTTCCACAGTGATCTTGGAATCTTGGGAGGGGCACCGATGTGTATGTTTACCCTTTATTGTTGAATATCACAGAATCTTTAATGCTTAATGCAAATTGATTAAAAGGGATGAGTCTGCTGATTTAAATGATATTCTATGGCAAAATAACGATATTCTATCTTGACAATAATGGAGTGTAATACCTTGAACCCTCAGGGAATATTTTATCTCTTGCCTCATATGATTATTTATAACTGAAAGAAAAGAATGTTCAAAAATTAAGCTGGATGCTGATGAGTTATATGAACACATCCCATAACTGTTGTGAAAAACGAGCAACAGAGGGACTAACAGGTAGGTATCACATTCATATTACTTTCAGAAGATTTGTATTTGTAAGGAAATGCATCTTAAGTTTCCCTAAACCTTAAGTTGTTAGTTTAGATAGTATTTTTTTTTTGCTTTCATCTTTCTCTATTCCTTTATACTTTTCTTTGTTTCTTATTCCATGGCTTCCTGTGTAGGTGGCTGGCTGTCCCCTGATGTCCTCCCCCTTCTCTGTCTCTTTCTTCTTCCTCCCAGATTTCTCCTTCTATATCTTCTCTCTGCCTGCCAATCCCACCTATCTTTTTTCATGCCTTGCTGTTTGGCTTTTCAGCTCTTAGACCATCAGCTGTTTTAGACAGGCAGATTAACACAGCTTCACAGAGTTAAACAAGTGCAACATAAACAAAAGTAACTCACCTTAAAATAATATTCCCCAACAACCAATAAAGTTTATCACTGTTCTGCTGTGGGATGTCTTTCTGTGTGCTGTGAATATGTGTTGTTCCGATTGGTTGATCCATAAAGCTGTTTGGCCAATGGTGAGGCAGAATAAGGTTAGGCGGCACATTCCAACTGGAGAGAGAGGAAGAGGAAAGGAGAAGCAGAAGAGACGCTGCGATCCACATCTGCCACCAGGAGAAGCGAGAAAGTGAAAGTACTGGTAAGCCACAAAGCCACATGGCAACTTAGAGATAAATAAAAATGGGTTAAGTTATAAGAGCTAGTTAGCGAGAAGCTTGAGCCATATGCCATCCAGTTTGTAAATAATATATAAGCCTCTGTGTGTTTACTTGAGACTAAACAACTTTGAGACAGGAGTGGGAGAGATTTGTCCTGACCTTGGGCCAGGAGGGATATAGGGAAACTTTAAATTACACTATTCTTTTTCTGTTTTTTATCTGTCTCACACCTTTTGTGTATGTAATGACTTACTTGTTATTTTATATATGTTAAGTTGTTAGCTGTATATTTTATTTCTGACTTTGTTGCATAAATGGTGCCTAGGTAGGTTATAATATTATTCCTGACAATATTTATGAAATAATTCTGGAAATATTAATATTTGAACCACATCATGAAAACAAAATCATCCTTACCAAAGTAGGTGAGGTACATCCAAGAGACAAGATTCCATACCAATCATGGTATTTCTGTTCAAAGAATTCATCAGTACTTTCTTAACCTTTCTGTTGCTGAATTTGAATTCTATTTTATTTTTTCCACTACTAATTATTGATCTGAATAAATGTTCCACATACTCATTGTATTGTTAAAAAGAACATAGCATTAATTTTTGTTTCAAAACTGAAACTGAACAGCATATTAAAATATTGTATTGCCTATAATATTAGGATTCTTTATACTGTTCTATGCATATAAAGTATACATATATGATGAAAATGTCAAGGAAAGCTGAGCCTCAAGAGTACTTACATTAATCAAAACACAAGACATAAACAACATTTTCAGAGTTCAAAACACAATAAATATTCAATAATCATCTGTAGTTAACAAAAAAACATCATTTTACAGTTAGTTTCCAGTGGAGCAGTTAAGATGCAGAATGATTTGCTGTGGTTTGATATGGCTTTGTGAAACTGTAAGCAAATGTCAAGTTCTAAATTTAAATAAACTTTTATTTTCATTCCTTTTGTTCATTAGAACTATTTAAAGGCGTTTGACACTATTTGTATTTTTGTAGCTGTTTTCCTTAATTCATATCAAACTGTGAAATTTGTTGATTCTGCCATGACCAGCCCATGAAATCAGTTGTCCCAGTGTTTGATATACTGGCTCTTTACCACAGAGGAAAATAACAAAGTCCTGTGGATTAAAGATATGCTGAGAAATGATAAAAAATTTCTATATTAAAGTTTCATATATTTTCATAGAGAATAGAAAAATAGGAATAACAGCATATATCTAGGAATATGCTGAAACATTTATGCTTCAATGTGGAATGAGAATTGTAGAACACAGTAGTTTGTTGTTTACTGTTTTATTTGTTCTTGTTTACTAATGATAAGGTTTAACCATTATTTTTCTGGATTTTTTTAACTTGTGTTCTTACGGTCTTGATTACAGTCTCTTGGTTATAGCATGTATAATTATCTGACTATAAGAACTGTATGCTTTTCCTAATATAACACATTCCCCCTGGATGAGACATAGAATAAAGAGAAAATGTAAATTACTGGTTCCTATTCCTAAACTTGCTTAATTATTTTATAGATATTATTATTTCTTTTACTTAATCATTTCTAAGTTGCATTAAAGAGTTGTTTTAGTCTTTATAAAACTTGATTCCAAGTTTATTATTAACCTAAATTAATTTGTAGAAGCATCTTCATATTTTTTTGTTGAAATACACATAATACTTATCTCATATTTCCATATTTGAGTAACATTTATTAAGTTAATTATAATTCTTGCCATGAACTTTTCTAACAATGCTTTTTATTAAATTATATATCAGGATTGTTTAGATGATGCAAGTGTTGAAGTAATTGAAGTGTTGTTTATTACAAATAGTTTTTTTTTTGCCACTCAGTTAAATGTGTTAATGAAATGACAAAGTGAGAAACTGGTTTTGGTTGAGCCAACCTAATCAATGTTTATTAACTTTTATTCCACTGAATGTGCATCAGACTGAATTATGATGTATATGTTTGTAGGAACAATAACTGGCATAGGAAAGCACCTCTAAAATCTGGGGTTTTGTCCTCTTCTCTAATTGTGTCCAGCACCACATATCAATGTTTTTATCAGTCAACTGTGAATTATCATCTTCTGGGAGTATAAAATAAGTGGATGTTTAAATTAAATGACTTGGTGTTTAAATGTTTACTTTTTCTAAAGCCAGCCTAAGTATTTATTAACAGTTGATATTGAACTTAATGGAAAACGACATTTAAAATGAATTCAAGAACTACAAGGGGAAAAAAAATCCGTTGGAGTGTTGAATACACAGAATTTGGCAATCTGAAAAAATTCCCACTATGTGGGGGTAGCATATGCCTTTAATCCCAGGATTTAGGAGTCACAAGCAGGCAGATATCTGTTAGAGGCCCACTTTGTCTACAAAGGGAGTTCCAGGACAGCTAGAGATGCTGGAAGCTCTGTCTCAAAAAATAGAGAATTAAAAGAGAAAAGAGAAAAAAGAATCTCATTTTTCTCAAACTCATTTACATGTACTACTGCACTGAAAAGTAGTACTTTTAAGAATGCTCTGTGTTCATTTTTCTGAGTCATAGTGTGATTTTTACTTCTGAAAACTGAATGTCAAATTACCTATTACTTATTAAAAATTCATACACACATATGTATGCATAATGTTTATGCATTAGTTCATGGAAAGGCATGTCTGTACATTCTATTTACATTGTTTATAAGTTGGCTCTTGTAAATTTTCCAAAATTTAAGTAACTCATCAAACAAATGTATGTGATCCTTTCAAGGGCTAGGCTACTCATTAATCCTTTCAAGGGCAAGGCATAGCAGTGTAAACTCTGTAATGCCTTGAAAGTATTTATTCACATTTTTTAAATGAAATAAGACAATGTTTCTCTTTGGTTCAAAGTCCCAAACTGCATGCCACTACGTTCTTTGTGAATTTTTTTTAATCAAAGTTGTTGGAAGTCATTTCACTGAAAAGGGCTCCAAGCAATCTGATATACATAAAGAATAAATTATGTATTTTAGATATGCTTCCCACATGCATGAGCCATAGTTCTATAGGCTTTAGTTTGTTGTTAGTGACTCAACCTTAAATATTATGGATGTTGTTTTAAAAGAGGACAGAAAAATAAGGTTATGAATTGATTTTTCAACCAAGGCTTTATGATTCTAAGTCCTTACCAATACCCTTGAGCGTATTTATGAATTTTTAATTTCTAACAAGATATAGGAATGACTCCATAATACTTGGATTATAAATGTCATAGCCAGCACAAATGTATAAAACACATGCTTAAATGTTTATTTTCTATATTTATGATATTAATATTTGGAGTAACTGCATGTCTTTTTAAAAATCAGTTTTCTTTTAACTTTACATGATACAAAGTTATCAAATATTAAAAATTTAAAATTAAACTGTTATTGAAATTGAACATTATCTGTCCATTAGTTGCTGAATTAAACTTCTTCTCATGGTAATTAGGCTAGCTACCAATCCTTGCAGAATGGTGGAGAAACAATTGTAGGAGCCAGAGGGGTCAAGGACATCATAAGAAAAGTGACAGAATCAGCTAACCTGAGTTCATAGGTGCTCACAGAGACTGAACCCACAATCAGGGATCCTGCGTGGAACTGACCTAGATACTCTGCTTATATGTTTTAGTTGTGTAGCTTGTTCCTCTTGATTAACTCCTAACAGTGGAAATAGGGGCTGTCTCTTACTCTTCTACTGGCTTTTGGGACTCTAGTCCTCATACTGGGTCATCTTGTCCAGCCTTTTACATGGGGAAGTGCTTAGTCTTACTGCATCTTGATATGACATATTTTGTTGATACTCATGGGAGACCTGCCCTTTCCAAAACAGAAACAGAAGAAGAGTGGATTGGTGGTTGGAAGAGAGGGAAGTTGGGGGAAGGTATTTGGAAGAGAGGAGGGAGGAGAACTGTGACTAGGATATAAATAAATAAATAAATAAATAAATAAATAAAAAATAAATAAAAAGAAATCAAACATTATCTGTTTTGAATTAATATTTGCAGACTAATGTAAGAAGGTGGATTGGAATCTGCCTCTTATAGCTTAGTTACAGAAAAGAATCAAAGTAAACATGAGACTCTATTCCTAGCAGAAAATGTAAGGAAAGAAAAAAATCCAGTATCAAATGATCATCCATTAAAGCATGCATACAATTAAAATTAAAATTAGTGAAAAGTGTGTGTGAGTATGTGTGTGTGTGTGTGTGTGTGTGTATGCATGTAATGAAGATTAGTGGAAATGAGCCCATGAAATTGAAAGAGAGAAAGGAAGATATATGGGATGGGATGGAGGGAGAAAGAGACGATTAAACATAATGCAATTATATAATCTTAAAAATAAAAGAAAAAAAACATATTTTTAAAAAGAACCAAATCATGGTGTGTTGGTTGCAAAGGCAATGGCCCCCAAAGGAAGGGGTGCTATTAGGTGGTGTATCCTTGTTGGAGGAAGTGTGTCACTGTGGGGGCAGGCTTTGAGTTCCCTTTTGCTCAAGCTTCCTTCAATGTGACAGTCAGTTGACTTCCTGTTGCCTGCATGCCACCATGCTCCCCACTATGATGACAATGGACTGGACTTCTGAACTGTAAGCAAGCTACCCCAATTAAATATTTTCCTTATAAGAGTGTCTGTGATCATTGTCTCTTCACAACAACAAAAACACAAACTAAGACAGAAGTTTGTATCAGAGACTTGAGTATTGCTATGACAGTGCTGACCATGTGTTTAGAGGAATTTGGAGTTTGATACTTGGGGTTATGAAAGCATTGGAATACTTTGAGTGATGTTTAAGAGACCACAGTAGTAAAATCATGCAAGACTAGTGTATGATTTGGTGAACTGTGGTGGGCTTACTCAAGAGCTTCCAGAGGAGAAGAATTTAAATATTTTGCCTAGAGATCATTCTTCTGATGTTTTTGTGAAGAGAGTGGATGCCTTTTGCTCTTATCTGAAGAGTCTGCCTGTGGCTAATATGAGAGTTTGGAATTAATTCTGTTGACAGAAGAAATCGCCAAACAGCCCAGTATAGACTCTGTTATGTGGTTTTTAGTGGTAACTCTAATGAAGATTTATAATGAAAAGGAGCAAGCTGAATAGGGTAAATTTTGGGAAGAAAAAGAGCACCAGGAAGTGGAATGGAACAAAATCCTAAATTCAAGGAGATAAATGGATTAAGAAATTTAATAAAGGGAATGATGACCTCAGGGCAAGATCCTACACAGCTAAGTTTCCAACTTGTGAAAAGGAACTAAAGAAAAGCTTAGAGCTGGGTGTGGTGGGGCACACCTTTAATCCCAGCACAGAGAAGGCAAGGGCTAACTGTTTCTGAGTTTAGGCCAGCCTGGTCTAAAGAACAAGTTCAAGGAACCCAAGCTTACATAGTGAGGAAAACAGAGCTGGTAAAGATATAATTAACCAAGGGGGCCATGTTCCAGGCCCAGTGTACTGGGTGGTTTTGTGTATCAACTTGACACAAGCTAGAGTCATTAGAGGAAAGAGCCTCAGCTGGGGAAATGTCTCCTTGAGATCCAGCTGTAAGGCATTTTCTCATTTAGTGATCAATGGGGAAGGGGCCAGACCAAGGTGGGTAATGCCATCCATGGGCTGCTGGTCCTGGGTTCTATGAGAAGGTGGACTGATCAGGTCTCGGGAAACAAGCCAGTAGAAAACACTCCTCTATAGCCCCTGCATCAGCTCCTGCCTCCAGGATCCTGATCTATTTGAGTTGCTGTCCTAATTTCCTTCATTGATGAACAGCAATGCTGAAGTATAAGCCTAATAAACCACCCTTTTCTACCCAACTTGCTCTTTGGTCATGGTGTTTAGTCACAGCAATAGAAACTCTAACTAAGACACCCAGTGAGCAGCAGAACTTGGCAGCTTCAGCATGTGGTTCTAGCTTTAGAGTGAAGACTAGAAAAAAAGGAGTTATGGAATAAAGTTGCTGAGGCTAAGCATGTGTAAGGAGTGTCCCTGAATAGAGGTGTGCTAAGAGGCCATTGCATGAAGCTGTGTAGTTGAAGCCTGCATTGCCTTAGAGAACCCAGGATGCTACAAATGCCCAGAATCATGGGGAAGCTGCCAGGGAGAGCTGCTAACAGGGAGTGGAACCAGTCCAAGAGAAGGAAGTATGTTGCAGTCAAACTTGAATGGAGTTGGAGATCTGAAAAGCATTTTTACATGAAACATGGAGATGCTGAATTTGAAGTTTACCCAGCTCTTTTTTAGTATTGCTTTTGTCCACTATTTGCTCCTTATGCTCCCTTCCCTGCATTTTGGAATGGTAATGTATATTTTGCCATTATATGTAGGAAGTATGTGATCTGCTTTCTTGTTTTGATTTTATAGAAGATTACAGTTAAGAGATTGCATGAATCTCAGAAGAAACTTTGGGCTTTGAAATAAGTTTGACTGTTACAGAATATGGAGAATTTTGAAGTTGAAATAAATTATTTATTTATTTTTGTTTTCATTGTGATATGACTACTATCCTTTGCGAACCAGGGAGTGAAATGTGGTGTTTTGGAAGCAATGGCCCCCAAAGGGAGTGGCACTATTAGGAGGTGTGGCCTCATTGGAGGAAGCATGCTATTGTGGGAGGGGGCTTTGAAGTCTCTTTTGCTCAAGCTTCCCTCATTGTAACAGTCAGTGGACTGACTTCCTGTTGCTTGCAAGATATAGCACTGTCAGCTCCAGCACCACATCAGCCTGCTCATTGCTATGCTGCCCATCATGACAATAATGAACTAAACCTCTGAATTGTAAGCAATCCACCTCAATTAAATATTTTCCTTATGAGAGTTTCTGTGGTCATGGTGTCTCTTCACAGCAATAAAAACCCAAATTAAGACACATGGTAAAATTTTTGAAATTTTAGGCATAGAGTAGCCAGGATGGGCTTCCAATTAACTTCAGGCCTCATCCCTCCAGGGTCAGTAGCTGCCAGGAAGGTGCTATTCCTTCCTAGAGAGCAACATCAACACAAACATAGCTAAACAGAGACTGACTAGGATGCAGAGATGTGACTAGTGGCTGTTTACCTCTTTGGAAGAAGAGGTCTATAGTAATCATGGATATGGAGGCTCTAGCAGTGCAAACATGTCATAAGGAAACATGAGCCTGAAGTTTCTCAAAATTACCTATGAGTAGGTAGATGAGAACATAGGAATGTGAGAAATAAAATAAATGGGGCAGACGAGTCAACATAGAAATGACTAATATATAGATACATATAGACCTATAAAACTGAAAGACAAAAACCTGTAGATCTTTTAAACAATAAGTTCAATAATGATTTGATTCAATAATTCTCAAAAGACAAAACAAAAAACAATCAACAAATGTGTGAAAAGCAATGAACCATGGAACAAGAGAAATGGGATCAACAAGAGAAGACAAGTAGCCAGTCTGTGGTGGTGCATGACTTTAATCCCAGCACTCAGGAGGCAGAGGCAGGCAGATCTCTGTGAGTTCGAGGCCAGCCTGGTCTTCAGGGTGAGATCCAGGACAGGCACCAAAACTACACAGAGAAACCCCATCTCAAAAAACAACAAAAAAAAAAGAGAAGACAAGTAAACTGAAGACAATATTGACATAAAACACAGATTAATTTTTAGTCTAGTTTAAATATATAAAAAATATGGAGAATGTTCTAGTGTAGTCATCATTTATATTAATATTAAAATCATTATGCAAATATTCTATGTTCTTCATTGCAAGAAAAAAATCACATATATATTAATAATGTGTATTGCACAGAAAGGGTAATAGCTAATTTGCCATTTTCTCAAGTATGCATTATAAATATTTATTTATTTATTTATTTATTTATTTATTTATTTATTTACTTTCAAGTCAGGGTTTCTTTGTGTAGCTTTGGAGCCTGTCCTGGAAATTGCTTTGTAGACTAGGCTGGCCTGGAATTTACAGGAGGCCTGGCTCTGCCTCCTGAGTGCTGGGATTACTGGCGTTCTCCATTTCTGTTCAGCATGTACTTATTTTGGTTCTTAATTATCAAATACTTGATAGTTTTCTTATAACATAAAATAGTTACCTTGAATAATATGCAAAACTGTTTCTGAATATTCAGGCACAAAAATTTCAATTTACCTATGGGTTAAATTATACTGTCATCTTTTTAAATAAATTAATCACTGAATTCACTGTAGAAAGATATAGTTTAGAAGAGAGATTAAAAATAGAAGGCATGAGAATAAACAGCACATGTCATTTGATGACTTCTCTCTTGGGATATTATAAAATTGGTGAATAGACAAATAATAATAAAAGAGAAACAATGGTTTTGTGCTGTCCATGTTGTAGTGCACTTAAGACATTTTACTCTTTATAAATACTATTGTTATAACTGTGTATGCACGTGAATAAATTGTAGGCACGTGTGCATGCATCATGGCTTGCATCTTTTCAAAGTACAGCTCTGTGAGGTCAGTTGTCTCCATTAACCTTTAAGTTCAATAGGTCCAGTCATTGAACTCAGGTTGTCAGCATTCAAAGGAAAGTAATTATCTGACTGAGATATCTCTCAATCCCTAAAATATTTCTCTTCTTTTGTTTTACTGTGGTGATATTTCATTTGTACACCCCAACAAAGCTTATTTGAGGAATCAGAGGACAGAGCCAGCCACTCGATTACAAATAGAGGCCAGGCAGTGGTGGCACACACCCCTAATCCAATCACTTGGGAGGCAGAGATGCATCTGGATCTCTGTGAGTTCAAGGCCACACTGGATACAGAGCCAGGTGTGCTGGTACATGCCTTTATTTCCCAGGACCAGTTAACCATAAAGGTCTGGAGGTTTGTACAGATAGGAAGTGATAGAGCTGGGCAGAAAGAGTAAGTGATGTAAGTGGGCAGAGAGAAGAAGTAATATGGCAGGGCCTAGTAAGGTATACAGGAGTGAGTATACAGGAAGTAGCTCTCTCTTGGGCTGAGGATTTTCTAGTAGTAAGAACATGTGGCTGTGGATTATTCTACTCCTCTGAACTCTCAGCTTTCTCCCCAATATCTGGCTCAGGGTTTTTTATTAATAAGACCATTTAACAATTCCTGCTACATTTTACTAGTGTGATTTCGAGGAGTGATACAGAATTATAAACTAAACATAGACTAGAAAATGATTGATTGCGTGAATGATATCACAGATGACATCTCTTCAAAATAACTCTACATGTTTTTAACATTTTTTTCATATTTTATCACACATATTATAATTAATTATTTATATACTACCTACTGATACTAAACTGTGATTTGATAATATATAACACTGACTTCATTTTATTGTAACTGTGGGGAAATATGCATCTTAATTTTGCTAAGATAAGAGAGAGGGGAGGAAGAGAGAGACAGAGACAGAGAGAGAAAGAGAGAGAGAGAGAGAGAGAGAAAGAGAGATAGAATCTTCTAAACACAAAATTGTCAATTAGAACTATTATCAAAGAGATGCCTTTTATAGGTACTTTCTCCAAAATGAACCATAATTGAACATTTAATTCTCAAAGGGAAACCATTAGTGAATACAAGGCATATTCATCATGTGTATCCACTTGAGTAAGTCAGGAAAATGACAGCAAGTGGGTGAAACACTATGAGGTGTTTGTTGAGGGATGAGATGTTTGTTAACATCTTACCAATGCAGGCAATATGTTCTCTTAGTTGAGAGTCCAATTGAACAAGGAAAAGAAAGGGGGAAATTTCAATTTTCCTCCTGGATATCTGGGGCACTCATCTTCTCACTCCAAACTTCACCATTTTGCATTCTTCTGTTCTCAGATTCAGGCCTGGGTACCATCTCTCACCCTTGTTCTGAGCTTTCAGACCTATTTGTGCTGAGAATAAACACACACATACACACACACACACACACACACAGAGAGAGAGAGAGAGAGAGAGAGAGAGAGAGAGAGAGAGAGAGAGAGAGAGAGAGAGAGGGAGGGAGAGAGAGAGAGATACAGTAAATAAAGAACATTTTAAGATATAGACATCTTAGTGACCTCAGACAATCCTCTTTTATCATCTTCCCAATTCAGTTATCAATGTCTTTTTTTGGTTAAACTTTATACAGAGAACTAGAAACAGTTTTTTTATTGGCCATTTTGAACAACAGAAATGTGTATATGGGTCTTTCTGTGAGATATTTTATACAACCTATGAGCTAGAGGTTATATAACATAAATATACTATCATAGCTGTTCTAGCATGTTCTATTCTACATGCTTTGATTGTAATATGGAGACTTTGATCAATATTTTATTTCTTTATTTCAAAATCTAGCATAAGAGTCAGAATATGTCTGTTTTGAATACTGCATAGTTCAACTTTATGTGTTGTATACGTGATACAATGTGTTCTGGACAAAAGAATAAAATTTGACAGGTAGGCTTCATTTAGCTATATTCTCTAGCAGGGATCTTAGGATTTCAGAAAGTTTTGTTTCTTCATTTGGCATAAAGTAGACAACATAGCATGCCAGTTTCTTTCTAATGGTTTAAGAGGTGGTTGTAAGGAATGAATGACAATTCAGAGACAATATAGCACCTATACCCTCAACTACACACAACAGCTTTCTAAGAACAGTGCATGACATTTTGTTCCTGGAATCTAATTCCCATCAGATGTTTCAGGAGCTGTCCTTTCTTGTTTCCTGGTTTCTTTTACCACCACTGCCATGCTCTGTGACAAGAGGACTATGTGAAAACAATCCCAACACAAATGACATCCAAAAATCAGCCCATAGGCATAAAAACTTTCACAAGATACCTCTGGGAGAATGTACAATAGTTAGAGACTTAGTGATCAGCTCCTCCAAGGAAAGCGCGTAGATACAAGGAGTAACTGAAAATGTGAGTGATGATTCAGGTTCATGAGTTAGATAAATTCTCCACACTGTGAGATATATGTACAAGGATAACCGAATCTTGATTCAGGGGAGACATTCTTTTCTAGCTACATTTACACTGATCCAGGTTAGACAAAAGCAGGGAATGTCCTTCTTCATTTTATCAGTTAATTATTTTTGGTAAGGATGCTCTTGACACTTCTTGCTCTAGATTATATTTTTTTTTCTGGGATATCCTCTTATACAAAAAATATTCTCAAACACTTGCCTACTTCTCATGAAGCACATAAATATTATTTTAAGATGAATGCTGTCTTAAATTTATTCTTTTTTACTCTGTAGTTCCATTCTATATTACAATTTTGTTGCTGTTTTTGGTTTGTTTGCTTGATTTTGTTTTTTTGTTTTTCTTAAGCACTATTCTTGTTCAGGTCATGTTTAGACAGCCATGGTGGTGAAACTTCATGGAGGTACATGGACAGAGGAAAGCTCAGGAGGAAACTTCAACCTAAAAAAAGACATATAGGGAACTGAGGAATGCAGAGAGTGAGAGAAATTGCCTTCCCCAAGGGAGGAGCACACCAATTGAATCCAATAACAAATAGTCAGCTATGAAAATATATAAAAGTAATTTTACACAGATTCATAAGCTTATATTTATATTCAGGAATATATATGTGTATGTATAATTATACATATGGTGTTTGTGTGTGTGTGTTATTTATTGGTATTTTTTTTGCTCTTTGACTCTATTCTTTGGGGGGCTAACCAACCAGCTCCTAAGTAAATCACACACAGAGGTTTATAATTAGTTATGAATGCCCGACCTTAGCTTGGCTTGTTTCTTGCCAGCTTTTCTTAACTTTAGATTATGTCATCTACCTTTTGCCTCTGGGCTTTTCCCTTTTCTTACTCCTGTAGCTGGCTGTGTGGTTGCATGGCTTCGTGGCTGGCTGTGTGGTTGCGTGGCTTCGTGGCTGGCTGTGTGGTTGCGTGGCTTCGTGGCTGGCCCTGACATCCTCCTCTCCTTGTCCTCTTGCTCTTCCTTCTGTCTTCTCTTTTTCTCCTCTTCTATTCTTCTTATCCTTTTATTCAGTCTCTCTGTCTCAGTCCTGCCTATCTCTCTCTCTTGCCCAGCTATTGGCCATTCAGCTCTTTATTACACCAATCAGGTGTTTTAGAAAGGCAAAGTAGCACAGCTTCACAGAGTTAAACAAATGCCACTTAAAGGCATACAACATAGCTTTGCATCATTAAACAAATATTTCACAGGATAAACAAAGATAACATATCTTAAAATAATATCCTACAACATGTGTATGTATCTGTGTGTATGAGTATGCATATAACAATTAAATGAAAAATACCATGAATTTGAAAGAGAGCAAGGAAAGCTATATGAGTGGACTTGGAGGAAAAAAAAGGAGGGGAACCACAGATTGCTTATAATATTAAAATAAATCACACATAATATTGTTTATAGCCTACTCAATCAAACATTTCCTCTTAAATCACTCACACAAACTCCTATAAATTATCTATAAGTATTTTATTATTCACAATATCCTTTATAGAGATGATAGATTCAAAACCACTGGTGTCCTGGCCACTCATTTACATGGTCACATCTGTAATATCCCTAGCTCTTCCTACATCGGTCAACTTGCTCTTCCAATAACTGTATACCATTTATTTCTTCCAGCATCCAACAAATCCAACCTCAAATTATTCTCCAATGTATGTATAACGTCTTCCTGGTCTGTGAATCTCAATACCAACCCATGACCTAAAGAGTACCTTCTGACCTTCCCCCACCAAGAGTGGGTGGCAGTACAAAATGTGACAGTGGACAGTTTCAGCAATAGAAGCCAGAATAAGTCCATCCATGTCATCAATCCTTTATTCCTCAATCTAAATTTCTACGAATACAGTGTTCCACTTCTTTTTCACATATAATAACTCTAGAAATTCCAGAAAAATCTGGCCTTGTATTTAACCAGTGCTATCTCTTAAAATCTGGATGTGGAACGTGATTTGTTTCCCTGATGCCTGGGGTTCAAGGAGGGTTAACCGTGGTTAACTTTGAGCACTCTCTATATGCCTACAGTGGTGTTAGTGAATCTCCATCCTTAACGATGATTCTATTCACCAACTTTTTTTAATACTTTTTTTCTCAGTTCCCCAAACTCTCAACACAATGCATCATTCTTTGCAAAATCTCAAATAAGTAACAGAGTTCCTTTTACAATGTTCCACTGTACACATACCTATTCTGAGAGCAGGTACAAGTGAAGAAAGGAACAGGACAAAGCAACCATTAAACTCGGCAGAGCAAACACTGAACTCCATAGAACCATATCCAGCATTCAGAATTAGAGGTTTGTTTTTCTTTTCCCTAACCCATTGGAAACCTTGCCTTTACTTGAATTCTGTTTGTATTATTAATGTTCTCTATCTTAAGCTGGCTCCACTTATTTCCTGAGGCTTTCCTTAGCAGACATTATATGCTCCTGGTATCACAAACACAAGGAATACTCAGTTGTATGTAGCAAGAGCTTCACTTTTACACCTTATATATCAGTCACATAGGGAGACCTGCAGGGTTCTTGATTCTACCATCACATCAGTTACTCATGGAGACATTTGTGTGTGTGTGTGTGTGTGTGTGTGTGTGTGCATGTGTGATTTAGATATAAGCCATCCAGAAACTCTAACTGTCAAATTTTTCAGGTCTGGACAAAAGCACTGCATGGATGATGCCAACCTATACTTTCAAAAGCAGAACACAGGGTTGATGTGAACTCTTCAGGAAGGAAAATATTTTAAATATATTTACATTTTTATCTCAATCATCTTCAACAATACTTCAAATTCTACACATATTCTTCATCCTTCTCGATTTTCATAATACTAAGTACTTTATTTCTTATTTGGTTCTAATTCCTTCAGTAGTCATACTTTCTTTGTATTCAAACTTACTCATAATGTTTTTTGTTGTTTTCTGAAATAGCTGCCAGGTTTTTAATAGTTTTGCTGTGGCCAGGGCTCAACATTGCCACTATAAGCTTGTCTAAAAGCAACAATAATTATGCCATTCCCGAGTGTCAGCGACTTTTAAATGTTTCTGCTAGATTAATTAGTTTGTCATCTTTAAAGTCAGCTTTATTCTGAGTCGGAATCTCTGGGTATGGTGGAAATAAAGATAGTTTTGACAGAATGTAACATGAGTGGGCAATAATGTTCTTTTATCATCTTGAAATTTTTTCTGAATGCAATCTTTTTGTGCACTTAACACTGTAGTCATTCTGCCTTCATGAATTCACACTAGAATGCCCATTAAACTGTGCTTACAGAAGTCTCTGTCTTCAATAGCATATATCCAAGTGTTTACAAATTTATCTTGGAGACCTGTTTTAAAGGCTTCAGAATCACAGCGTCAGGGACATATAACAATGACCATACTCCTTTGATCAGGTTTTATTTTAAAATTATACCCCTTTTATGTTTCAGATTATAAATTAATTACATCATTTTCCCATTTCCATCCCTCCCTCTACCTCCCTTTATACTCTCTTTTATTCTTTTACAGATCAATGGCCTCTTGGTTCATTAATTGTTTTATACACACACACACACACACACACACACACACACATACACACACACAGACACACTTAAATACATAAATCCAACCTGATCAGTCTGTATAACCTTCATAACATGTATGTATTTACCACTGACCCTTTGTATATAAAAATGAACTTGTGTGTTCTTCTCTGGAGAAAACCATTTCATTCATTCTCAGAATCTCTTATTTACCTGTACTTCTTTGGGTAGGTTTCAGTCTGCATGGCTTTCCATGTTCACTTTATCATGTCTGTTGTTCTTATCCTTGTTTAGCACATGATTGAGCAGCCACGTTCATCATACTTTGTGGGTGTAGCATCTGACATTACTACAAGACACACTCCCACAGCAAACTCCCCATCCTCTGGATATTACAATCCTTCTGTCCTCTGTTCTCTAACATTCCCAAATCTTAGTTGTGATAGTGTTCTGTACTAATTCTTTTTATTAACTAGCTCCATAGCATTGTGAGAGGATAGCTTTCTGGGAGGGTATATTAATGACTTGTCTCTTCATGGTGACGAGCACCCTGACAGGAGCAACAGAAGAAGGTAAGGTTTATTTCAGCTCACATTTCTCAGTACTGTTGCCATGGCAGGTAAGTTTTGGCAGCCGAAGCCTGAAGAAGAGGGTCACATGACATCCACAGATGGGAAGCAAAGGAAGATAACCACTTCTACTCAATTGACTCTCTTCTTTTTGTCCAATCTGTGACAGGAGTATTGCATTGGTGCCACCAACATTGGGTGTGTCTTTTCTCATGTTAACCTTCTCAGTATAATCGCTCCCCATAGTCATGACCGTAGGTTTTCCTGTTTGACAATTCTAGATATTGCCAAAGTGATAATCCAAACATCCATCACAGTAGTCAGGAAAAAAAAAATCTGTAAAAGGAGGTGGTAAAGTCAAGACATAGCTTTCAAGGACACATACAATAAGAGTAAGTTCTTTTCCAAGCCCTACCTTCAATCAATTTATCCCAATTTTCTACTTGTATTTTGAATTCATCAAAGGATTTAACTATTAATTATGTCTGAGCCCTCATGATTTAACGATCTCTAGAAATATGTATACAAACACATCTCTTAATCAGTTTGACTAATGTCCTGGGGTTTATCAATACAATTAAGTTAGCATAATAACCACAAGTTTTAATGCAATTAGACTATTTTAAATCAATACATTTTCAATTTCAAGAAGGACTCATGTCTAAGATCAATCTATAAGGGACTACAATTTCCCAGCTGTGTATGTATGACATTATTCAGCATGCCAGGTCAGAAACAAACATCATGCATTTTAAATGTACAGCTTTTATGGATATCATTCTCTTACATCTATCAGAAGTTATTTTTTTTCTGGGTGTGCAAAAGATATGGAGAAACAAATTACTGATAGGTTATGGAAAGTCATAATTATTAGATTTCATTCATTGACTTCAATTGAGTACCTTATTGCAATGTTAGCCATTTTTTTAAAAGCATTAGCTGAATGCACTTACCTTATTGTAGTCAATAACTATAATGGAGTCTGTAATAAAATGATGAAACTCAATCTGATAAACTTCAAGTCCATTTAGGGATCATGAAATGGTTGTATAATTAGTATGTCTTTTATGCATACTAATGTTAAAATTTAATGTAATATTTTATATGTAACATTTTCAAAATATATCAAGACGTAAATTATCAGGTAAATTAAATGGCTTCACAAAAATATTGAAATATAATTTAATGCTGATACAGTGAAACTAAAGCACACCTGTTAGAGTGTATAGTGAAAACAGAACCTGCAAGGAATGGATATAAAAAAGGGTATTCCATGTCAGTGTGTGCGTTTTAAATTTTTTAAAATTTATTTTACATACCAACCACAGTTTTCCCTCCCTCTTCTCCTCCAATTCCCTTTCTCCACCTCCCTTCTACCCCCACATCCACTCTTCAGAAAGGGGAAGGCCTTCCATGGGAGTCAACAAAGCATGGCATATCATGTTGAGGCAGGACCAAGCTTCTCCCCGCTGCATCATGGGTGAGCAAGGCATTCCATCATAGGGAAGAGGTTCCAAAGAGCTAGCTCATGCACCAGATAGATCCTGGTCACACTGCTAGGTGCCACACAAACAGACCAAGCCACACAACTTCATGTACATACAGGAGGCCTAGTTTGGTTGCATTCAGGTTTCCTGGCTATCAGTCTAGAGTCAGTTAGCTGTCCAAAGTTCAGTCATCTGTCTCTGTGGGTTTCCCTTTCATGATCTTGACTCCCCTTGCTTATATAATCCCTCTTCCCTTTCTGAAGCTGGACTCCCAGAGCTTGGTCCAGTGCTTGGTTGTGGATTTTTTCATCTGCTTCCACCAGTTGCTAGATGAAGGTTCTATGATGACAGTTGGGGTATTCACTGATCTAATTACAGGGGAAAGCCAGTTCAGGCACCTTCTCCACTATTGCTAGGAGTGTTAGCTGGAGTCATCCATGCAGATTCCCTGGAGTTTCCCTGGCACCATGTTCCCCCCTATCCCCACAATGCCCCCCCCTCTTTACCTCCCGCAACTTGACCATCCTGATCCCTCATGTTCCCAGCCCCCATTCCCTCCCCTCTAAACCCCTTCCCACCTCATGTTTGCCAGGAGATCTTATTTATTTATCCTTCCCAGGGCAATCCATGTGTCCCTCTTAGGGACCTCCTTGTTACCTAGTTTCTCTAGGGTTGTGGATTGCAGTCTAGTTATCCTTTGCTTTACATCTACTATCCATTTTATGAGTGAGTATATACCATGTTTTTCTTTCTAGGTCTGGGTTACTTCACTCAGGATGATATTTTCTAGTTCCATCCATTTGCCTGCAAATTTCATAATGTCATTATTTTTTACTGCTGAATAATACTCTATTGTGTAAATATATGGAGGTTTCTCAGAAAATTGGGACTCAATCTACCTCAAGATCTTGGGCATATACCGAAAATATGCTAAATCATACCACAAAGATACTTGCTCCACTACATTCATAGCAGCATTATTCATAATAGCCAGAACCTGGAAACAACCTAGATGCCCCTCAGCCAAAGAAAGGATGAATAAAATGTGGTACATTCACACAATGGAGTATTATTCAGTGGTCAGTGTACATTTTTTTATAATGCTTTAAATGTCTTCATAGGAGATTATAGAATTCATAGGCAATGTACTAATCTCCCCCTGCCTCTCTCTCTCTCTCTCTCTCAAGACTGATCAGAAGCAGATATTTCATCACCAAAACAAGAGTTTGGACAGATATCAAAACCTCTCTTTTAGGAAATGAATAATATCAACAATCCATTGAACTTTTCTGAAAAGACTGTCTCATGGATACTTAATTGCTCAGAAATCTGGCCAAGTTCTAATGAGAAGAAAGTATGTAGGTGAACATAGACTCAAAAGAGAAGTGGAAGGCAATGGTATAATTGAAGATATGTTCTGGTAAAGAAGATTATAAACTTTATAATGCTGAAAGTAAGTTATGGATGTCCCAAATCTCATCTTGAATAGGAATTTAAAAAAGGCAATGACCTCTGGAGGCTCTCAAAACAAGAGGGGGATTGGATTGTGATTGGACGACAGGAGCGGGAGTGAGAAATGACATGATGGGGACCTAAGAATAACTACACTGTGTAATGTACATGACATGGTTAGAATCAATGTAACTAATAATAGAAAATGAACTAAAAGGGAAACCAGTTTTTCAGGGATTAATGTGCAACTTGTATAATCCATTTGAATAAAAATAAGTAACATAAAAGTACAAATTAAGTAATAAGCAAATATATTACAGTGAGATTTATAGTGTAAGATCTCATTGCTATTTACCACAATAATAATTGTATAACATAGATTTAAAAACAATATTTATTTCACATGTTGATGTAATCACATATAATCTTATTTAATTTCCCTAAATTTCCTCTTTGATAGTGTGAGCTGATGTCAAAGACAAAAGCATACAAGAAAGTTAACATTTTTTGTAATGTGCTTTCTATTTTCTACCCAATTTCAACAACTTAAAATTTTATTAAAAAATGAATTATCTACATTTTGAAAAATCTAAGAAACCCTGGGTTCAGTGTAAATGCCAATATGAGCAAAGAGAAAATTCATGGTTGTCATAGTAAACAAAGAGGAAAGAGGATGCAGATTGTTTGTTTGTGGCTCTTCAGAGTGTTAATAATACCACGAAGGAAGTGAAGACGTCTTTCAAAGATGAAATTTTAATTCCGTTTACTATGTGTTATCTTATTTTGAACAATGCTAGTTATGCCATCTATCACTGGGTATTTTAAAAATTAAAACATAGTTGCATCATTTTTCCAATTCCTCTTTCCTGCCCCAAATGACAATATAAACCTTTACAAAACTCAAACAACAATACTGTGATGGTTTGAGTGAGAAATGTTTCTCATGGCATTGAACATCTGTGTAGCCCATCCACCTTTAGAGCGGTACAGTTTAGCTGGAGTGAATATGTCACGGGAGGTGGGCTTTGACATTAAAAGTCTTTTACCACTTCCAGTTCACACGCACTGTTTCATGCTTGTGTATAAAAGTACCACCGCTCAGCTTCAGATTATGCTTCTCTACCATGTTGGATACTTATCCCTCAGGAACCACAAACAAGAAAAAAACTGTTTCTTCTGTTAATTATCTTGGTCAAGATGTTTTATCACAGCAACAGAAAAGTAACACACACACACACACACACACACACACACACACACAAGCACATATATGAATGTATACATACACATATACACACATGCATATATATGTATATATGTGTATATTATTTTGATTACCAGAATACTCATAACATGTGTCCTAAAACAGATTCACAAATTTTCCAGCTTTATGGAATAGCATATTAATGGAATGTCATTCTGTAGTTAGTGGGAAATATAAATACCAATTTTTAAAAAATACAATTGTGATCATTCAAATGAGAAGTACTCCTGCATTATTTAATAGTATTTTTAATTTTAATTATAATTTTAATAATACAACAATTTTGTATAACTCTTTATAGAATTAAGAAAAAATATCCTCTTTGTCTTTTCAGACTAAATATTAAAGTTATTTTCATAATTAGAACATAAAAGTACATAAAGTTCTTAAACAGCTACATGCCTGCTCATATAAATATTACTAACTCTCTTGATAGTCATCATTTACTCATGTAACTTCTCTTGCCAAAGTAGACAATATACAGGTAATTTATACTACTGCTAAAAACTGTACATCACTGGTGAGAAGAATGAACTCATCTTTGCAAACAATCACAAAATCACCCACCAAACTAGGTTTATATTTCCTATACTTATAATCTGAGAGCAACATTGCTATGTTCAATCAATAATCGGGATTAATTTACAGTATCTTCTCCAATATGTCGCAGCATGTGAAATGAATATTGTCTAAGTATTTATGAGAGTGAATGACTTGATAATGTCAGACAATCTATCAGATATTTTTGAAATATCGACTTTAATGAACTACTTCTATAAACATGATCTTATTAAATATTGTAATTGTAATAAAGGTCATATTGATGTCTTTTCAGAAGTGGAGTAAGTCCTTATGTCCATGTAGAGTTTGCAAAAGTGCTTTTGTGGCATCAGTGAGGTTTTAGTTACAGCATAGGCACTTCCATAAGTTGCAGAAGCACAGGATCTTGATGTGGTGAGACTTGAAAGAAACTTTGGATTAACTTTAGATGTTACTAAGGATCTCAACATTACTCAGACAAAATCACTAGGATATAATTGGAATGACTTACATCTTAGGTTGAGAAGATAGATAAAATTCCATCCACTTCTTAACCTCATAATACTTACCATATCAGATCTCTTAAGAAATTCAGAGATGAGAAGAAAAGGGGAATACCAAAAATGGAATTACAGGAGAGGAGAACAGGCTCATCTGGTATCCCAGGGCTGTCATGAAGAACAGAGTATCTGGTCCAGGAACAGGCACCTGCTGAGAATGTAAATCCATGGACACCCACAAAAACAAAGAACTTTAAACAAGATATATCTATCTGATACAATATGCAAGTACTCATAACCAAGTTTGTGAAAATGGCAAATCATTTCTGAAAAACTAGAAATGTTTGTGAATCAACAGGTGTGCCACTGGGAACTGTCTAGGGAGCCAAAGCAATTTTTGTTGTTTTACAACAGTTGGATCAAAGCGAGGTTAATATACTAGCAAACAGAGAGGTGTAAGTGAGACAGGTGACATCTGATGGTAGGTAAATAAACAGAAAATGATTAACTAGAACAGATGGTGATTATTTCCACAAATTGTCATATAGAAAGTTAAGGAAAACAAAATGGCTGAAAAATAAAAATAAAGTTCTTGCTTCCCGGTTTTTTTGGCTAGACCGTTGAATCAAGATATTAGTTTCGTTATTTTCTTCTGAGGATGCTGATCCAGTAGCCTCTCAAGGATTTATAACTTCTCATACTTCTCTTTTCCTTTTGTGACATTCACCATATTTTTAGCTGGATAATTGAATTTCTCTTCAGTGGTATTCCAACTTTTATGAGATATTACATTTTATTTTAACTGTTTAACTCTTTTTTTCCCCTCCGGAGCTGAGGACCGAACCCAGGGCCTTGCAATTGCTAGGCAAGCGCTCTACCACTGAGCTAAATTCCCAACCCCCCCTTAACTGTTTAACTCTCATGTTAATCCTCTTTTTATTCATTGCTCAAAGAATACACCAACATAGGAAGTTAAACTAAAAAACTGTGCTTTGGTGAACTTTTTTGGTGTTCCAGTCTCTGATATACTGGCCCCACCATATCTGCACTACAGTGAGGTAGGAGCCATGTGATCAAGTAAAGCTGCTCACTTCATCACAACTGGGATCAGAAAATGACAGGGAAGAACAGCATGAAATAGATAATGTCTTTCAAAGGATTAGCCTGCCTTCTCACCAATGCCCCTTCAAACTGTCCTGCCCAGTCATGAACTAATCAATGGGTTAATTCATTCAAAATGTTTGAATCTCCATCACTTCTCCATACACCAACAGTTGGGAAGCAATCCTTTAACGTATGAGCCTGAGAGCACAAATTGAATATAAATCAGTTAGTAATTCATTTCAAAGAAGGCCACATCCTTAGACAACAGGGTCATAACACCACTCTCAATTTATTTTGGATAAAATTCAACCCAAAGGAGATAGGTACATAAGTAGTTGTGAAATTATATGAAATTGAAAATGTTGACGAAGGTTAATTTTTGCATTCCCTGCAAAAAGATTTGCTATTCTTGTCAACTTTTTTGATCAACATTTTTGTTCAACAAATTGTGTCTCAGAATATAAGAACAAACTTTATATTTTCTTATTAATATATGCAAAACATTTTACCATTATTTCTTAGAATATATATTGTTCTTGATTTGACAGATAGAGGAAACTTTTTATAAATATATTTCTGCAAAGGGTTCCAATATATCAAAGCCCAAAACATTTTGTCAGAACTTACTGGTAGTAACACAATTGAATAAAGAAAGCATTTGGAATATATAACATTCCACTAATGTTGGGAAATACTATAAATACAAACAATGATATATTTACTTGACTGAAAAAAGACATTCAATAATTTAGTTTGGGTCATCAGAGATATTATAATCTTTTGCACATAATATAAAATTAAGATAGCTTAATACTAATTCCTCAGAAATTTCCTTCAGACAATAAATACTATATGGACATATTGTCTCTGACTGAGAACTCCATTAGTAGGAGACGGAGGTAGGAGTATTGGCATAAGTTTATTATCAGGCTAAATACACATTGAGTTATGTTCTATTCTGGGCAGTAGTGTGAGTAAGACTGATTTCTTAAGAAAGAAAAGAAAAACTAAAAGATTGTAGATTAAATCTTAAATCTCCCTAGCCAGAAAGTATTTGCAGCAGAGTTGACATTTTCAGGCTAAGAGGACTGATCACATGTGCAAATGGAGAAAAGTCCTGATTAAAAATGCATATCTCAGCCTCTATGTCTCATTGGTCAATCCTTCAGCAAGTTTCAGATGACTGTGTTTTGCTCTGTAGTGAAAGAAAAGTAAAAACCTGTAACATTGAAATATAAATATATTTTGTTCCTAATACTCTGTTGAAATGTATGTTTATTTTATTGTAGTTTCTTGGTGGAAAAAAAGAGCATTCAAACATAAGAATAAAACCTAAAGCTGGGTGAAACAAAAGATTTTTGTAGCTTTAGCATATCCCATGAGAGGTAAAAAAAAAAAAAAAGTTTCATGTGGTTCAGAGTATTTGGGAGAGAGGATGAACTGAACTCTAAGAACACATACAACAAATGCTATGGAGAGCAGGAAAAGGAAAAGATCCAGCAAAAAATAATTTTTTTCATTCTGTACCTATGGTCAGAGCCATGAAAGGGATAAAGGTGGGCTTGTGCCCAGCTGCCGGATAGACATGACTTTAGAAGCCAACTTGAACAGCATAGCAAGGGAATTTAGTTTAGGTGTGGGAAATAGTTTTGTCTTTCACTAAAATTGCAGTTTGATCTTTTTCTAAAAGTTGTTTTTACTGAAGAATTTACTTTGAAACCTGATTTCTTCCCCTAAACCCACATGATGAGAGACCTCTCCAGTATTATTATTTTTTTTTCAAATTCTTGTCTTAGGTTAGTGAATCCTCACTTAATTCTTCATACCCATGAACAAAGAGAAAGAAAATTAAACTCTGGTGCATGACACACATTTTGAATCACAACCAAAATAGGGAAAAAATTATGAGAGACTGTTTTGAGAAAGAATATATGTACATTTTTGCAAATATAAATACTTAATTATTGCCTAAAAACAAAAATCTAGGATTTTTAAAATCTGGACAAAGCTAGCATTGAATTTTTGTTTTGGACATATATGTGACCATATAAGCCTTAAATGAAATGATTATCATGATATTACCTTTTGGGTTGAATATGTTCTTTGGTGTGGATGTGTGAGAAGTTCTTGCTAAAAGGATATACAAATTAAGTGGGCTTCCCCAAAGTAAATCAGAATTCTACAGCAACTCTCCTCATATGATGCAGCAGACAGAAAGCAAATGTGAAATCAATTGGCAGCTGTGATTTTGCATCTTTAATCTCTGGTTATAAGGAAAACAGAGGTAAAGTGGAAGATCCTGTTGCTGCTTCTTCACATTCTCCTTACCTCCCTCACCTGAACTCCATCATCTGATCCATATCCTAAATACCCCCAAACACTAAAACATACACGCTAAGGATGTGTTCACAAAACTTTCTTTTTAAAATTGAAATGGCCACTTGTCACAGGCATAGCCCTCAACACCTTCCTAGTTCTTTATGTTGAAAGGAAATATTTTCTTTTTTTTTAATCTTGTTTTTTTCCTTTATTAAGAAAAGTTCTATTCACTCTACATACCACCCACAGATCCCACCTCCTCCCTCCTCCCATCTCCCAGCCCTCCCTCCCAAGCCACCCCACATTCCCACATCCACCAAATCAAGGTCTCCCATGGGGAGTCAGCAGAGCCCTGCACACTGAGCCTAGGCAGGTCCAAGCCCCTTCCCACTGTACCAAGGCTGTGCAAGGCGCCATACTACAGGAACCAGATTCCCAAAAGCCTTCCCATGCACCAGGGATGGATCCCGATTGCCCTGCCTGGGTGCCCCCCAAACAGTTAGAGCCAAACAATCGTCTTCCTGTATCCAGAGGGCCTAGTCCATTCCCTTGGGGGCTTCACAGCCACTAGTCTACAGTTCATGGGCCTCCAATAGTGTGGTCGGTCATCTCCGCACTTCTTCCTGTCATGATCTCAATGTTCCCCTCCTCTCTCGAGCTCAGCCTGGTGCCTGGCCATGATCTCTGCATCTGCCTCCATCAGTCACTGGACAAAGGCTCTATGATGATAGTTAGGTATTCGCTAGACTGGTCACCAGAGTAGACCAGTCCAGGAACCCTCTGGACCACTGCCAGCAGTCCAAGGTGGTGTCATCCTTGTGGGTTCCTAAGAGCCTCCCCAGCACCCTGCCTCTTCCTTTTCCCATGATGTCCTCATCTATCATGGTATCACCCTTCCTGCCCTCCCACTCTGTCCCTGTTCCAGCTTGACCCTCCTATTTCCCTATGTTCTCATCCCCCATTCCTCTCCCTGTGCCACCCCCCCAACACCCAGTCCACTCATGTAGATCTCATCCACTCTCCCCATTCACTGGGTCATTCGTGTGTCCCTCCTAGGGTCTTTCCCTCTTAGCCTCTCTGGAGCTGTGGGTTGCAATCTGGCCATGCCTTCCTTCACATCTGGTATCTACTTATGAGTCAGTAAATACTGTGTTTGTCCTTCTTAGTCTGGCTTACCTCACTCAGGATGATATTTTCTAGTTCCATCCAAAACAGCTTGGTACTGGCATAAAAACCAACATGTGGACCAATGGAATCAAATTGAAGACCCTGACATTAATCCACTCACCTTTGAATATATGATTTTTGACAAAGACGCCAAAACTGTACCATGGAAAAAAGAAAGCATCTTCAACAAATGGTGCTGGCATAACTGGATGTCAATATGCAGAAGATTGCAAATAGATCCATATCTGTCACCATGCACAAAACTCAAGTCCAAGTGGATCAAAGGCCTCAACATAAATCCAGTTACACTGAACTTGATAGAAGACAAAGTAAGAAGTAGTCTTGAACGCATTGGCACAGGAGACCACTTCCTAAATATAACACCAGTAGCACAGACACTGAGAGCAACAATCAATCAATGGGACCTCCTGAAACTAAGAAGCTTTTGTAGAGCAAAGGACACGGTCAATAGGACCAAATGACAGCCTACAAAATGGGAAAAGATCTTCACCAACCCCACATCTGACAAAGGGCTGATCTCCAAAATACATAAAGAACTCAAAAAGCTAGACTTCAAAATACTGAACAATCAATTAAAAAATGGGCTACAGACCTTAACAAAGAATTCTCAACAGAAGAATCTCAAATGGCTAAAAGACATTTAAAGAATTGCTCAACATCCTTAGTCATCAGGGAAATGCAAATCAAAACAACTCTGAGATACCATCTTACACCTGTCAGAATGGCTAAGATCAAAAACACTGAGGATATCTTATGTTGGAGAGGATGTGGAGAAAGGGGAACACTCCTCCACTGTTGGTGGAAATGCAAACTTGTACAGCCACTCTGGAAATCAGTATGGTGGTTTCTCAAAAAATTAGGAATAACTCTTCTTCAAGACCCAGTTATACCACTCTTGGTCATATACCCAAGGAATGCTCAATCTTACCACAAGGACACATGCTCAACTATGTTCATAT
>CABHPH010106423.1:523-14319 GCA_902168325.1 Peromyscus nudipes
AGTCCTCCTAGCCGGAGCATATCTGCCCAGCATTGAGATCAGTGCCCGCAGGAACACCTCACCCGCCAGACAGGAGTGAGGAAGCGACTCTCTGATTTCAGCAAGATTGGCTGTCTCCCTGGGGACCCACCGTGTAGGAAATGTCACTGATACGGGACAAGCTGCTCTGGGATTGCTGCCACAGGAAGCCACTTGGACTGGTCAGGAAGAGCAGGGGAAAGGAGAGAAGCAATTTCTCTGTAAAAAGAGAAGGGCAGACGTGTCCACCTTGTCTGGCACCATCCGGGAGAGGGTGGATGGCCAGGAAAACACTTGACATTCCAGTCTGGGGTGCAGTGACAAGCTAAGATTGGGTTGGGGACACTGAGCTGTTAGAACCCAAAGGAATTCTTGACTCTGGCCCTGTCCTTAAATATCTGTCACTGGTTCAGCATCTGCTAGGCAACATCTAGACCCCAGGCTACCAAGGTGAATGGAGGCATGGCTCTGTCCTTTCAGACACCTTTAGGGTGGCAAGGAGAAAGCCAAAGACAATGTGTCGAGAACACGGCACCAAATCCTGCCCAGAGCCCTGGAACACCTACCTGCTCAAGTGGAGCCAGAACAGTGTGACCCTAGTTTCCTGTGTGACCCTCAGTAAGTTCTGCCTCGGTCTCCCTATGACAGGTGTCCTTACAAAAGGGGACACTGAGGCAGACTCACACACAGGAAGAAGCCATGTACAGAGGAAGGCAGACCCATGACATCAGAAGCCAGAGGACAACCAGGCACAGGGGCCGGGACATGCTTGTAATCCCAACCCGAGAGGGCAGCGGCAGGAGGATCCTGAGTTCAGGGCCAGCCTGAGCTAAACAGTGAGACCCTGCTTAAGACAAAACAGGAATCCTGGGCACACTGAAGTTGGCCAGCAAAGTGCCAGAAGCAAAGGAGAGCTTGGCACAGATCCCCAGCCATACTGCCAGAAGGATCCAGCCCTGCCCTGCTGACACCTGACCGTCCAGCCTGTCTCGGTGAAACCATAAGGGTGGTTGTTTAAGCTGAATGTTGGTGACAGCAGCTCCAGCACAAACACCATTTGTGTACACACACACTGCATATGTGCACATACCGACCCTGGTAATAGTTCCTACGTAGTCAAAACAGGCACCAACCCAGAAATCAGCACAAGCTATGCAAAGGCACCGTGATGCGCTCTTTGGGTAGGCATCCTGTGTCTCCACTTTGGAGATCATCAGTTTTAGGAGGTAGAGTTGGTGCTAACCACGCTTGGCCCCTATTGGGTTCATGTGAAATTCTTAAGCTCATCTCAGGGTTTGCTACTGGACCCCGGGACCCATGGCGCCAACTCAGCTGACTGCTGGCCAGGAGGAGCCACAAATGGACAAGGGAAGTCCCCTGCAACTGTCCGTGGAAGACAAGCCCACACGGGAACTCAGATGAAATCCACCTCAGAGGGTCACAAAGTGCATCAATCTATGTGGGTCTGTGGGTTCCAGGTCTGCCAGCAAGGTCAAGGAATATATCTGGCATTTCTAGGCGAGGAGAGCAAGTCAGAGCTCAGATGATGGAGGAGGCAGGTGCAGAGGAATAGTACAGAATATGAGAGGGCTCATTTCAAAATT
Source organism: Peromyscus nudipes (assembly GCA_902168325.1). Taxonomy (NCBI): domain Eukaryota; kingdom Metazoa; phylum Chordata; class Mammalia; order Rodentia; family Cricetidae; genus Peromyscus; species Peromyscus nudipes. The sequence continues at coordinate 2,146 of CABHPH010106423.1, forward strand.
TTCGGGCCTGACTCAGCTAGCTACCTGCTGCGTAACTGCCACTCCACAGACAGCCACGCTTTAGCCTCTGCCCACTGCTGCTAGGCCAGCTGACAGTTCCCAGGGGTGGCAATGTGGGGCATAGTCTCCAACTATCGGGTTTGGGGTAAGTAGTTCATCTATGGAAGTTATAGGGCCCAGGCAAGAAAATAAAAGCCTTTCTTGTTCAAAATAAGAACTTCAAACAGAGCTTGGTGCCCTATGTTTGTGTGTGGCATATGTATGTGTATATATATGTGTGTGTATGTATATGTATATGTTTATATATGTATGTATATGCTGTGTGTGTATATGAATGTATATGTGTGTATGTATGTATATGTATGTATATGTGTGTATGTATATTGTATATGTTTGTGTGGGGGTGTGGGGGTGTAGCCTGCCTGGGTTCTCCGATTCAAATACACTGCCCACCCAGCACACACAATTCAGGAGGGGAAGGCAGGTGTATGCGGTTGGAGGATGAGGGGAGCCTTTGACACAGCATGCATGCACCTCTGGGCCACATCATCGGACTGATAGGAAACGGTGGTTTAGTCATGGTTTTCCCAGAAGCTTCCATTATATAGCATTTAAATAAATATGGGGTACTCAGAAAGAGGGCCGAGTATGCTGTTAACTGTTCTAGGCTAGGGCACACCCAGGGCTGAGGCCCACTTTTGGCTCCCTCACCTCTGCTGATCACCTTGAGTGTACACTGTTTTTCCTACCTAGATAGGAAGACAAACACTTCTTTTTAAAAACTCCTTTAGTTGAAGAACATGGAAATAAACATAAACTATATTAACTTATACCTGAGTAATTAGTAATATACTTCTAGCAACATATTAAGAAAATGCTAATACCAAAAATGATAACAACCAAGATAACTTTGCATGGCTTCATCCGAGTCCTTTCAAATGTACTGCAAATTTGCCCTTTTCTTCTGTCTTCCAGGGGACTTCCTGGAGCTGTGCTGAATTCCCGGCTCATTATTCACGGTTTCCCACACATTTCTGCCCATGGTGTACTAACCCAAGAGACCTCCTCCGGAACTCCTTCTGAGCCCTAAGAGCTACCAGCTCCCACTGGCCACAAGGCCAGCCCCTCTGGTCACTGAGAATTCCCAGGATGGACCTGACAGCTAAGAACTTCAGGAGGATCACTTGTGATTGGTACCCATTCCTCTGGAGCTCAGTGGGGCTAACCAGTCTGGCTGCAGTTCCATCTGTTTCAGGGCCACTCAGGACTCCAGTGCCACCACGCCCTGATCCATATCAGTGAGCCAGCGGATCACAAGTAGGTCCAGGGACTTGGCACCTCTCCTTTGTTCCCTGGGGCCCAGAGCCAAGCAACTGTGTGAGCAGCAGACTTGGACCCCGCTGTGCTGACAGCTTCATCAGGCTGGTCACCACCTGCTAAGGGCATCCTCAGCGCCACAAGCCCTTGCTGTCCCCTCCCACTGTAACAGTGATGAGAGCTGCCTGTCATACAGCCCAAGGCCTAGTGCTTTCTAAGCCATGCCTGCGCTGACTGGTTGCTCTCACTCCAGACTCGGTCCAGCCTCTGTACTTGCTTCTGGTCCACATGGACATGGGATTCAAGAGCAATTTCCAATCACCCCAGGGAGTTTGCTGCCTGGCAGCCGGAAGGCTTTATGGTTATTTATTCACTGGCACCTAGGCTAACTGGGACAAGAACAAGAATAGCTCCTGAAGTCCACAATGGAGGGGATCAGCAGAGGGACTACATACCACCCATTTACCTCCCTGCCATCACAGGGAGGAGCCAACAAGGTAATGAGGACCAGGCGACAAGCCCTCATTCTATGGTTATTGCCCAGGTTCCCCTGGAGAGGGACTGGTATTTACACTGTGGTGTAAATGACTTATCACAAGTTTCAACATAGGATGCAGAGGATGAAGAATGGTCCAACCACTGGAACCCAAAGATGGTACAGAAAGAAGGCAAGACAACATCTGGAAAGGAGTTCTGTCTCTTCCCAGTGTGCCAACAGTGCCCTTCTAGGTCAGGGCTGGCTCCTGGAGGATCCCCCTCCTGATGACAACATAGACTCCTGGCTCCATGGTTCCCAGGGAAGCTAGGGGCTCGGTGTCCAGAGACTTAGAGCTAGTGGCCCTACTATGAGTTAACTTAGACAAGTTGCAGCCCTGGGCCACTTCGGTGTCCATCTCTGCAAGAAGAGGACCCTGGCCTACTCCCAGGCCCCTCTGCAGTTCCAAACCTAACCCTGAGCCATCTGTTCACTTCCCTCCCGCCCCCTGGTCAGTGGATGGGCAGGATGGGAGAGGCAGGCTCCAGCTGGGCCTCATGCCCTGGATGTGCAGCAGGCTGTCCTGGCTGGGGGCCAGAGCCCCACCATTTCTGGCTTTGCTGTGGCATCATAAGCAGCAAGAGTAGATTCCAGGCTAAATATGGAGCCTCAGAGCCACGCTTCTCCCACCTGCAGGCCAAACTACAACCTTCCAGCCACTCCAAATGCTGAGTCAGAAACTCTGCACATGGCCCAGAGCCAGGCGGGTCAGGAGGGCCAGAGCAACAAAGAACTTCCAGAGACATCAAAATCCAGCAACGTGAGGCACTCCCCTCTAACGCAAAGCAGGCATGCGCCTGCCAGTTCAACAGCTCAGAAGAGCAGAAACAACTGAGTCTAGGAATATAGCAGTTTGTCCTAAGCCTAAGAAGAGGGTATCTGGACGAGGATACATAGAAGACTATGGGAAAGTGGGAACACAGAAAAGAGACACATCTCCATCATTAGAATAAAGCCGCAGAGCATTGTGGGAAGCCGGCGTGGATATAGGAAGTCAGAGAGAGAGAGAGTGTGCTGGTGCCTCCATCCATACCGTCTGTATCCCAGGGAGGACAGACACAGGAAAAGACAATCAAACTGATCTTTGCAAGCCTGCTTTCTCTCCCAGTTGGGAGAGGGGCAGGGAGAGCTGAGAAGGGGGACCATGGCCCTGGGGAGAGTCCCTCACGGGTGGAGCTTCTTCCTCCTTAAATTTGAAACAACGGTTGCTTGGGAGATGGCAGAGGTAACAGTTGGTCCAGATAGGGATGCAGCCTGAGGCTGGGCAGAGGGACCAAGAGCTACTCAAGCAGGAGGAGGGGACCTCGGGGAGGGGAGGTGGGAGAGTAGGGCAGGCAGCGAGGTAGGGGGGGGAAGCAGGAGGGCTAGGTGTACAGGTTGTAGGATGCAAAAGTGTGTGTGTGTGTGTGTGTGTGTGTGTGTGTGAAATGTGAGCCCCAGCATGGGTTCAGGAACTAGTTAGATGATGACAAGAGGGTCACCCAGACAAGGAACTAGAATCATGAACTGGATTTAGGGGCGCCACTCCCACACGGCTGAGGTGCAGCTGTCCTGAGCCGGGGGTGGGGGTGACAGGGCCAAGGACCAGGGCAGCTGGGGAAAAAGCTGGGACTAGGACTTCCAAAGTGCCCGGCATTGGCAGGCCATGGGGAACAGGTCCCTGGAGAGGATGGGACCACAAAGCGCTGGGAGAGCAGGGACACGTGGAGTGTCCTAGTTAGGGTGACTACCGCCGTGATGAAATACCATGGCCAAAAGCAACTTGGGGAGGAAAGGGCTTATTCTGCTTATAGCTCTATGTGACGGTCCATGACTGAGGGGCGTCAGGGCAGGGACTCAAACAGGGCAGGATCCTGGAGGCAGGAGCTGATGCAGAGGCCATGGAGGGGAGCTGCTTACTGGCTTGCTTCCCCTGCTTTCTTATAGAACCCAGGACCACCATTCCAGGGATAGCGCCACTTACAATGGGTTGGGCCCTTCCCCATCAATCACTAATTAAGAAAATGCTTACAACAGGCTTCCTTACAGCCTGATCTTATGGAGACATTTTCTCAGTTGGGGTTCTTCCTCTCAGATGACTCTAGCCAGTGCCAAGTTGACATAAAATTAGCCAGCACATGGAAGGTAGGACCAAAAGCAGCAAGAGTCTGAGGGTGAGGGTGCCCTTCATGAGGATGAGCAAAGCGGAGTGCCCATGGACTTGGCACTTAGGAAGGTCCCTGTCATAAGGCCACCCATGAGGTGATCTTGATCTTTGAAGACTTGTTCATTTCTGAGCCTCCTGAAGAGAAACTCCATAGTCACTAAGAGGCAAGACCAAGGGATGGCAGGGGGCAAGACACTAAATCAGCTCAGAGCTGCCAAGTGTGCCCACACCTTCTCAATGCTGCTCTGCCAGCCCGGAGGGGTTCTCTGGTGAAATGTGGAATGAAGGACTGTTTATGTTGAAGCATTCCTGTTTTTAAACACACTTTAAAGTATCATTAAGGCAGAATTTAGTGAAATGCAAAAATACATGTACAAGATTTGAAAATTTTGCCTCTATATAACCCAGATAAATAAATAAAACAAAACAAAAAAACCAAAGTCAGTCTTAAATACTATGTTTGTGAATATGTATAATATATAATACATATATAATATGTATTTGCCTATTATACTATTATTATTATTATTATTCCCTCTTAGCTATATAATATACTATATAGCTAAAGTTTGGACTGCATATATTTCAAGCCAAGAATGATTTAGGTCACAGCAGCCTCTCATTTCGCTGGGAAGTTGGGTGGCCAGCCAAAGTCATGTCATTAATTAATGACATGGCCAGGACCAGAAGCCACACCTCCTGAAGCACGCCAGCTCCTGTTGCTACCACATGGTCCAATGCAAGTCAAACTGACGTCAACTGTCACAGAATCCATCCCAACCCCATGGGTCACAGAACCCATTCCAACCCCATGGGTCCTAGAACCCATCCCAACCTCGTGTGTCACAGAAACCACCCCAACCCCATGGGTCACAGAACCCACCCCAACCCCGTGGGTCACAGAACCCACCCCAACCCCGTGGGTCACAGAACCCATCCCAACCCCGTGGGTCACAGAACCCACCCCAACCCCGTGGGTCACAGAACCCATCCCAACCCTGTGGGTCACAGAACCCATCCCAAACCTGTGGGTCCCCACATAAGGGACTGAAAGGCTCTGCTGTGTCACAAGCTGTACTAGCAGTGGTTTGGGGGTTCTGTTTTTACAAGTATCTTGACTCTGTTTTACAGAATCACAGGTATCTCCATGCCATGGTGCTATGACTTACATATGACAAGTTCTCCCAAGGCCATGTGTTGATGGTTTGTCCCCCTGTGTGATGCTTTGGGGGAGATGTGGGAAGTCTAGGAGAGAGGGAGAGGTTTCAGAGCCTTGAGGTCACACTCTTGAAAGGAATCATGAGATGCTGGTCTCTTCTCTCTCTTTACATCCTGGTCAGGAGTTATTTCACATGTCCCCATCCTGATAGTGCAGCCTCAATGGACACCCAAAAGCAACAGAGCCAACAGACCGCGGACTAAAACCTCCCAAACTACCAGCCAAACAACCCTTTTGCTATTTATAAGTGGATTATCTCAGGCATGCATTACAGTAACAGAAAGCCAGCTAACACAGATCATGCGCTAGCTGTGTGGACCACATGGGCATGCAGCTGTGTTTGGGAGGGGGGCTGCTGAGGGAGGCAGGCACCCCGAACCCCGCCACACACCACCTGACGCATCCTACATTAGGAATGCAGTACGTCTGCTGGAGTGGACCACCTTTCCTACAGACCCACAGCGGCCTGGTTCCACTTGGGAGTCAATTTGCTCCAAGTTCCAATCGGACTCCAGGGCGAGGTAATTTTTCTATAAACTGCAAAGGTCTTAAGTTTCAGATGAAGACTCTAAGTAAAATAAAGGGGGAAATTTACACAAATAGTTCCATAAAAGAGCAAAGAACATAAAAAAATAAATACATTTGCAAAGAGAGAAATGGTTTGGGGCAAGCTGGCCAGTCATCAGAGAAGTCGAGAAGGAAACGGTGATACCGTTTCACCTTTATCAAATCTGGAAGAGCAGCCAGGAATGCCGACCCAGGAGGAAGGAAACACGTTTTCTGTCTGCAATGGGAGTGAAAGCGAGCCGGCAGCCTGTCTTCTGCAGAGCCGTGTGGAACAAGTGTTTCAAAAGCTGTCTGAACGCATGGACAGCCTAACCTCACCTAACCTATGCGAGCGCGCCTGGCCAACTGTCTCCAAGTATGTGAGGAAGTATGTGCAGAGGCCACTGCCCTCAGGACAGGCGGCCGCTGGCTCCTGACTTCTCTGAGAAGCCATTGACACATCGTGGAGATCTGAGGGAAAGGGTATTTACTTTCTGACTCAACTGTAAAGAGCTGTGACATGGACACAGGGAAGGAAAGCAGCAAAAATGTTGTGAGCCCCTTAAAGGGGCGTCCACACACAGAGGCTCAGGGGCCACGACACAGCCGTTAAGAACCTGGGCAGGCCAGCTGCTGGACCTCTATGAACCGAGGTGCCACCCTGGGAGGTGAGATGAGCAGTCGTGCCCCTTAGCACCGTTGCACAGCCTCTCTCTTGCCCTGGACTTCACATCTCTAGGATGACAGAGCCCCAACTAAGGATGGGACAGTAGTGCCACAGGCCCTGTCCACAGCTTTGTGTCAGTATAGACTTCCCCAGAGAGAGCTTGGGGAATGGACACTGGCCAAGTCTGAAGGGGGCAGAGGACTGGTGTGATTCACAGCAGGACATTCCATTGAGGGAAGGTGTGGGGTACAATGTCTAGGCTGTGTCCCCAGCTCCACCTCAGCCACATACAAAGCTATAGGTGCTCGGAATGACTCCCAATGTCACAAACTAGCATCTTCTCAAACTCCCAGAGGCCCAAACAGGCAAGGAGCAAGATAGCATTACTTCAGGGATTCAGGGACAGGGTGAGACCCAGGCCAAGCAAGCTCCTTTCTGCCCTGGCCTGTGAAGATGCTCTAGGTCTCAGGTCATTCCTGCCAGTTCCCTTCACAGGCTCCATACCACAGAGAACATAGCTACAGAGGACCACAGGAAGTGAGTTCTACCACAACAGGATTCTGTCCATAGCAGCCTTTCAGACCCACAGTGGCCTCCAAGTATGGAGTCATATCCACTTTGATTTCTTCAGTGGTTACACGGGTAAAAAGCATTTGCCCAAATCCCTCAGGCCATACATGTACACTCCCCGTAGTCTATTCTATGTAGACGCTACTTTGGTGAAGTATGACTGATACAGATTGAGATGGAATAAACATATATGGCTCCAGGAAGCAGGACCTGCAAACAAAATCACACAGAGCCTTGGAGATTGTTAGAGAACTCAGGTTACCATCAGGGTACACAGGAAACCTAAAGTGAAACCAGTAAGTGCTGGGTCACGTGGGCAGGTCCTTACCTATAAACATATCAGGTATGTGCTTTCCAGCCAGTGAGCTTAAGAAAACTATAGGTTCCTGGGCTCTTGTTAGCTGAACTACACACACCTGGGTCCTAGGAACCTACACTTTGATGAGATCCCTGGCTGACTGCAATGGTCAGGACTCAGGCCCACATTTGGTAACGATGACAATGTGTTTTTGGAAGTTCTGGCTTCCAATGTTAACAGTGCCTGGTTCCACATAGGAAGAATAACACACAGCCAAAAGAATCGTGTAAATAAACAGGCTGGGCAGGACAGATTCTCTTCAATCTGAACCTTGCATCTCAAAAGTGTGGCCATATATTCATCGGCGCAGTTTGTGTACTGCTCAAAGACACCGAGGACATGTTGTTGTTAAGCTCGTGTCCTGGTAGAGCCACCTTGACTATGGTGGGGGAGCAGGAAAGGGTTGTTTTCTTCTAAATCCATCCACTAAGACAAGGGGTACTTTTTCCTATGTTCCCTCCAAGTTCTGGAGGAAAAAAACAACAACAGACCAGCATCATGAAAATCCTCATTTTTTTTCCTACAAAGCACGTGGTTTCAGCCAAGGCTCCCTGTACACTGCAGAGGTGGGAGACTTAGTAGCAAGGCACTCTTGATCCTGCCTCTTCCCGTCACCCCTCAACTTCATCTCCAGGCTCCTCATCACTTGCCTTTCTCAGGAGGCATCGCATGTCCCCTGCCCTTCCCAGGCCGAGGTCAAGCCACGCTGCCTACCCAGCCTCTCACTGTTCAGCTGGCTCTTATTAACAGTCTACAAGCCCTCCCAGCTTCCTGGCAGACAGGTCCTTCCTCCATGCATACGGGCCATGGAGGACAGAGGGGGATGAGCCAGGCATATTCTGAGCCTTAACAGACCTGCTGACCTTGTTTGAAGATGATTAACACACTAATTACAATACAGTGTGAGTAAGTAAGGCATGTGCAGCGGAGGGCATGCTGTCTGTTAATTACAAACCTGCTATGGTGCTCTCTAAAAATAGTGTAACTCTCTCCCCTGTCAGTCTAGGGACCCAAGAATAATGCAAGCTGAACTCCCGTTCTGCTGGGTCTGGCGTCGCTCACATTCCTCCACACATATCAGAGGCCTAAACACCTCACAGTGTGCAAATGGAGCAACCAGGGCTGAGCCCGCGTTCCTGACCCTACAGTTGGGCCCAGTCTCACCCTTCAGGAGGTCTGAGAATCTCTCAGGCTCACCACACAGGCCCCACCCAGCCATGGCTGAGACATTCCCCCAGGGCCAGGTGGCAATGGGATCCCACAGCAATTGCTCACCAAGACCCCCAGTCATGCTATCTCCTGAGGGTCAGCATCTCTTACAAGCACTCTCCTCCCTTCCTGTCACTCCTCCCCTCCCACAACACTGCCAGCATGGAGGTGAGGGGTAGATGACGAGGAGCCGAGCCACAGGTATTCATCTCTAAAGGGACACAATGGCTCGCTTTTCTTCAGACTCCAGAGCACGAGGTCTGAGTCCAGACAGGCTCTGCACTTTAACGAATGCATCACACCAGACGAATGGCTTCTCTGCCTCAGTTTTTCTACCTGTGAAATGATGCCAAGCCCGCAGAGTTGATTAGAGGCCTGGGTAAGCTGGGGTAGGCGAATTGCCTCCAGCAGTCGGGAACACCCATGCCTCTGCTGTCACTTGCTGATTCCTGCTGGCTCTGAGGCCCTCGAAGAGGACAGAGCGTTCTGTGCTGAGATGCACAGTATACAGAGGGCAGGTCATTGACCTCATGGACGTCAGAAACGCAGGAGGCAAAGGGACAACCTGAGGCAGGAGCATCCTAGGTGGGAGAGACAGCATGATGTACACCATAACTACAAATCAGCACCTCCATCCTGGAAGCCGGCAGTTGAGCTCCCAGGGTGTTCTGGGTAAATTACTCTCCTGCTTTCTCTTTGGTCCCAATCCACTCAATGCCAGCTCCTGATGGTCTCCTTGCTGCCTAACTAAACCTCCACCTGGGACACCAGGACTCCCCCTCACACAGCCCCCTGGTGTAGCCACTTCCTATGTCACTCCTCTATTGCTCCACAGAGGTCAAGTCACACAGGAAATATTTAAGAGAAGACTAGAGAGGCTTCTCTCTCCCAAAGGGTCTCCTCTCTCTCTCTAGCTGCCCAACTCACCCTTCCTTCAGAGTTCCCATACTCCTCAGATGCAAAGTTAGCCCTGCTTTGACCTATGGCCATTTCCCTTTGTGTAAAGGCCTCCAGCACTGACTTCCACCCTGACTGTTTGCACTTGCTTAGCCATCCCTTTCCTGTGTAGAGCCTAACTCCTCCCCTGGAGCTGAACACTCTCCACTTAGGTGGGTAATAACACCATCTAGGGGCCAGGGTGTAGGATAACGATGTTCATGCTAGTCTTCAAGCTCTTGCAAGAGACAAACCTAAGGGCTCATGACCTGTCTAATCTCTGGTTTTTGGCCTCTTCAGCAGTGTAAGGTATTGGTTCCATCTCATGAAGTAAGCCTGAAATCCAAATTTCAAACTGTGGTTGGTTACTTCCATAACATCTGTACCACTGCTGCCCCAGTATATCTTGCTGACAGACCTTTGCTGTGGTAGCCTTGGCAACAGCCTATGATTTTGGGGGAGAGTTCCACGGCACCCCTTTGACCAACAACTCAACAAGATGCAACCCATTCCTGGCACTGGAGGTTTTACCTGGTGGCATAAGATGTGTAGACAGAGCACTGTATACTGACTCCATTTAAATATATTATTCAAATATATTTAAATAATTGTATACCGACTCCACTTAAATTTGTTTGTATATGTCTTAGGAAGCTTCTAAGTAGTAAGTTCACAGGCGGATTTTCAAGAGGCCTTTAGTTTTTGTTGCCCCTCTCCATATTTCCTCCTTTACCTGATTCTAGGGGAAGAGGACACCACAAAGTCCCACTTCTAACTAAGAACCTATTTGTAACTGCTAATTGCTGGGAAAGGGAAAATCGGTTTTCTCCAATGGCATGCCACACCAATATCAACCACACACTAAGGCAGGCTCATACCCAGGAGCAGCCGGCCAACACAAAACAGACTCCAGTTTTTTGTGTGTGGGGTTTTTTGTTTGTTTGTTTGTTTTTGTTTGCTTTTTATTTTGAGAGAGAAAGGAAGAATATGAAGTTGGGTGAGCAGGGAGGTGGGAGGCTCTGGGAGAAGCTGGAGGAGAGGAAAAATATAATCAAAATATACTGTAAAAAAAAAAAACAACTAAGGGGAGGGAGGGAGGAAGGGAAAGAGAGAGGAGGAGGGAGTGAACCAAAGGCAGGAGGGAAGGGGCCAGTGTAGCCCAAAAGCACCTCCCAGTCACCAGGCAAGCAGAGGAAGCACTCCCTAGCACGGCTGCCCTCCCTCCCTTCTGTGTCAACTGGAGAAAGTGCCAGTGGCTACAGCATGCCAGGAAGCATTTGTAGCGCACAGCAAGGAGAGGGGAACCTTCAGCTCCCTCTGGACATGGGCAACAGAAAAGGAGGGAGGGGGGAAGGAAGGGAGAGGGAGGTTCTTAGAACAAAGCGAGGCCACAGGGCCAGGATGAAGCCAGCCTGCAAACCCAAGTTCAGTAAGGATTATTTTTGAAAATCTAAGAGCAAAGTATCATTGGAAGAATTGGGAGCGATGTTATACATGTCATTCTGGGAGGTAGGAGGCCTCAGGACTTACAAAAACAAACGAACAACCCTCCATAGTATTCAGGCCTGGTATTCTGAAAACAACACTTGCTATCTGGCCTTCTCACTGTGAGACAGAGAAGCTGGAAGAACAAGTGCCTGAGATCTCATGATGCTGGAGAAAGAGAGAGAGAAAAAAACAGCCTGACAACATCAGGCTAGCACATTATTCCGGTGGATCAAAAGCCATGCTGTGGCAGAAGCTCAGTTCCAGACAGTGATGTGCATCTAATAGGGCAGCTCAGCCGAGAAAAGCTCTGAGGCCACCACGCCTTCAAGCTGGTGGTTGGTATCCAATCTTCTGTGAATCTCATCCCACTGGGGGCCTGCCAGGAGAGCTGGCCTCCACCAACACTGAGCCCTGGGCCCAGTACTTCAGGTGCAGAGTGAACCAGAGACCAGACTGCAGGGCGGGAGGACAGACGGCCTAACAAATCTCTATGATGCAGGGATGTACCTGACACACTGAGACAGACGGGACCAGAGCACCCAGGAAGCATGGAAGTAAAGGTCACAGTAGAGAGAGTCTCTGAAGAGCGGGTTCAAGGTCAAAACCTTGACTTTCCATTAGGCCTGATTCTAGAATACAGCTGGTATCAGGTATGATGAACATTGAGGTCCCAAGGACTTGACTGCTAAAGGTTGGTGGCCAGTAATGCTAAGGAGCCAGTCACAAAGGACTATAGATATTACAGTTCCACAGCTAAGAACTGTTGAGGACAGACACATTTCCAGAGAAATCAGACTGGAGGTTCCCCAGGGCTGAGGGGATAAAGAGAAAGGGGGAGGTGATGAGAATGTCCTGGTATTAGATGGTGGTGATGGCTACCAACACTGTGAACGTGTCAAACCGAGCTACTTTACGATGGTGGGTTTTAGGACATACACATTTTATCTCACTAAATCTTGTATTGAGGAAGAAAAGTAGGCTGGGCAGTGGTGGCACAGCAGTCTGGAGGCAGAGGCAGGTGAATCTCTGTGAGTTCAAGGCCAGCCTGGGCTACAGAGCAGATGCCAGGAAAGCCAGGACTGTTACATAGAGAAACCCTGCCTTGAAAAACCAAAGAAAGGAAGGAAGGAAGGAAGGAAGGAAGGAAGGAAGGAAGGGAGGAAGGAAGGAAGGAAGGAAGGAA